>CM061139.1:43282044-43339041 GCA_030789695.1 Scilla litardierei | reverse complement strand
TGAGTGCATGTTCTTGATCTTTGATGGGCATCTCTTCTTTAATATATTTTTTGTTAATGATTCGTCTAATTCCACAGGACGGTGACGGGTTGGGTGAGACCACATCGAAGGTTAGTACAAATTTAGCTTACATCTGAACTTTAGGTGTTTGTTTTTTATTTTTATTTAGTTTACAAACTTAGCTTTCATTTTGTACAAATTTAGCTTATACATCTGACCTTTAGCTTACATCTGAACTTTAGGCCACATCGAAGCTAAGATATTGTGGAATTATGTTGAATTTTTCAGATACGATGCTTTAATTTCTGTGCGAAGAAACGAATTTTATGCATTTTGAATCATAAAGTTCAGTTCTTTACCATAAACAACGATTTGGATCTTGATTATTCAACTGTAAAAGGTTCTCCCCAATCCTCAAAATGGGTTTTGCGGTTATTGCCTTTGAAGTAATAGCTTGTTGTTTTAGTAATTTGTAATGCAATGTCATTCCTCTTTGTTCATTTGACTGGAATGGATTCAGATTGAGTTTTCTGTCGCTATTTGTAATTTGACCATTATCCCGCCATTTTTTTTGAGAGAATTAATTCCAGGAACATATTAATTGGTAAATCAAATTATAGTTTTTTTAAATAATGTTGTTTAACAAATAAGGTTGCAGGTCAATTTGTATATTGCTGATACTTCTAGGCATTCACAATCATATTGTCTCATGCTAAAGGAGTGGTTGATGAGATTTTCAGGAGTCGATTCGTCTGGAGGATCATTGGGATGACCCGCAATTTGCCTCGGAAGCACATAACTACTGTCATAAAATATCCGAAGGCCCCACTCATGGCTCTTGGGGTTCAATTCTGCTGCTATCACATACTTTTTAATTAAGTGCATGGTAACAAAAAGCCTGGATCTCATGGGCAGTTCAAGATTATGGAGAATGTTATATCAGAAATGAGAATGAACTTTGATAATTCTTTACTCTAAGGAGTATGTATCAACATAATACAAGACTATGGAAAGAGAGGAAAGATGCAGGATGTAGTTGATGCAGTTGAAAGAATTTTGGTTGTGCGTCGACTGCCACATCTTACAATGCCATTATGAACATTCTGGTCGAATACGGCTACTTTGATCAAACCCACAAAGTATATCTGAGAATGTTGGATAAAGGCATTGATCCAAATGTTTATACTTTTACGATTAGGGTACAGTCATTTGTAGAACAATGAGGCCTCATGTGGCACTTAGGCTTCTTTGGGACATGCCATGAAGATGGTACGATGTCAATGCAGTTTCATATTCCACCATAGCATGTGGCCTTTATGAAGAGAACTACCTATCTGAGGCACGTAATCTTTTTGTTCATTTACTTGGTGAAAACATTTATCCCGATATTATTATATTCAATAAGCTAATTCATATATCGTGTAAGAAAGGTGATGCTCTAGAGACCAGCAAGCTCTTGACCAATGTTCTGAAAAGCGGTATATCTTTAAATCTTTATGCATACAATATATTGATGCAAGTCCTTTGCTAAAAAACCAAGTTAACAAAAGCCATAACATACAATACCATAATATGTGGCCTGTGCAAGAACTCTAATGTTGTAGATACTGAGAGTATTTGCACAAAACTGTAAATAAAGGTTGTGTTACCAACTATTTTACTTGTACTACACATGTTGATGGATATTGCAAAATTGGTCTGGTCCAGCATGTCTGTAAAATTCTGAAGGATGCCATCTTTATGGGTTTGTCCCAGACCATGTAATATACTACTCCTTGATTAATGGGTTATCTAAGGATGGTGATATAAAACTGTTTAATGAAGCTTTAGCTCAGGGTTTGTAGCCATATATTCTTATCTACAGTTCACTTACCAAGGAACTCTCCTGACAAGTCCTCATATTGCCTGCTTTGGATTTTATGAATGAGATAATTGAGAAATGGTGCAGCCCAGATACCTGGACATATACCAGTATACTAAATGGTCCGTGCAATATGTGCTATGTTTCATATGTATATAATGTTATGAAAAATGGCATGGCAAAGGGCTAGCTTCCAGATGTTAAGGTAATATACCACCAAAACTCTAAAATTTGATGTATGTTGATGCAGATAAGTGTAGACATAAATTCAGATTCACATGTATTTTTCTCTTAGTATGATATTGCGCGCGCGCGCGCACACACTAAAGGTTTGACCATAATTATTTTAGTTGTTCTTACTTTTAGATTACATTAATTGTGTTTTTTCTTTGTTGAATAAGGATTTGGGGATCTCAATGAATTTGGAGGTTGCAAAAAGCAAGTCCAAGTTATTGGTAAGATAACAATCGTTCTGACCCTTCTAAAAGATTTTCGGTCATAGATGTAATTATATTAAACGTGATTCTTCTTTGGTATTTGAAGTTTAAAAAGAATTATAGTTTTGATTATTGGAAAAAATGCTATAGATAATACAATATCACTTTCCTTTTGGAACCAAATTTCCTAATGATTTAATTTGCCATGTCAATTGTAGTAATGAGCTTGCCAATTCTATTGAATAGAAGTTTGTAGAATTAGAATGGTGCTGGATAAATCCATATATGTTGGATACTTAAATTAAGCAAGTAGAATTAATTGTAAGGAGAAAAATAAGCAAGGAGAAAAATAATCAAGCAAGGGTAAAATAATCAAGCAGGGTGTACATGCTCATAAACCTGTTAATTAATTTCATGGAGTATATGGGATGTAAATGTTGTAAATTAATTGTAAACAAAAAGAAAAATAATCCTTAGTTCCCATAAACATGTCAATTTGGGTTTTGCCCTATTTGATGATTATATTGCATATATACATGTTCAATCTAAATTATAAGTCATTTCTTAGTTCGATGGTTGGAGCTTTCTTTAGTTGATTAATTGTAAGCTAAATTGCTATAAAAATTATAAGCTAAATGTTGTAAATTATTTGTTTTTACGCCCACTATTATATTGACAGGTTTATGAAGCAAGTAGAAAAATAATCCATGTATTGGAGAAGTTACAACATTTACACCCCCTAAATTAAGCAAGCAGAATTAATTATAAGGATAAAAATAAGCAAGCAAGAAGTACTGTAAAAAAGCAAGGAGAAAAATAAGCAAACATGGTGTAAATGCTCATAAACCCGTCAATTAATTACATGGAGTACATGGGGTGTAAATGTTGTAAATTTATTGTATGCTGAAATTAAGTATTTTGCTGAAATTTTGTCAATTATGTTTTTTGAATTTTTGAATTTTGTCCTCAATTGCTGAAATTATTTGAGGGATCAACATGTTACCATCCATTATTTATTTTGCTGACAAAAATCTATGTCATATGATTGTCTTGGGTAAACAGACATATATGAACCCTAAACCCAAACAATCCGTGCCAAATTAATTGTATCTGCTAAGAATTAGTATAATTAGATTGGTTTCCTGGGGTCCCAAGGGAATTCTTTAAACATGATATTTAATTATATGTGATATCATTTATGTATATGACAGGATATTTGTGTATATTTGATTAAGTTATCCTGCCATATTATACACACTCTGCCATATACACAGAACTATTTTTGTTCTCTCTCTTTAGTATCTTTCAGTACAGTCCATTAATGAGGCATTTGCTTACCTTAATGTAAGCTAAGACTTCTAAAGATTCAACAGAGTATTTTGTGCTAATTATTGGTCCATTTGGTTGACACATTGGTTCAAAAACTATTGTAGACATGTTGTGCTTTCTTTGTACAAATTGATACAATGCTAAGCGATTAATTTTTCTAAAATTAGACCAATCAAATAATAATTAGACAGCTTGATGGAGACTTCTTTGGCTGAACCACGGGTAACTTAATCATCTAACTTTTGCATTGCCAGAAAAGAAACTGAAGTAGCATGAGAGGGAGGGATGGAGGGAGAAACATATCAAATTTAAATTTCTCATGAATTTTCTTGCATTCTGTTTCAGAGTGTTTTCTCACTACAAAGCGTTGACCGTGGAGAACCCGGTCAACGTGGTCAAGGGGCCCGCTTGGGTCCCTCGGGGGCTTCGAATCGGTGCAGATGGGGCGAGGGGAAGCCTCGGCCCTGGTTGAGACGCTCGGCCTCGGACAGACGAGCATGGCCTCGGAGGTAGGACGACGAGGGGTAGCCTCAGTCGCCCAGCTAGATGCGTGTTCGGTGAAGGGCGAGGGGAAGCCTCGGCCCGGGTCGAGATGCTCGGCCTCGGTAGGATGCGCTCGGCCTCGCCTGATGGACGGTGAGGGTAAGCCTCACTCGTCCAGTTGACTGTGAGGTTGGAGAGGGGCGAGGGGGAGCCTCGGCCCGTTGATCAGCTGTCCACCTGCGTAGACGAGAACGCTCGTCAGGGGGCCGGACCTAGGTTCCGGCCAAATCCCCTCCGATGCCTAAGTCAGATAGAGATCTGAAAGAGGAGGCCCGGCGGAGACGGTTCGACTCGTGAGGAGATCGGAACGGCGTCTCACGGCGCGAGCGGGGGAGGAAGGAGATAGGATGGGGGAGCCAGGTCGTTGATGGAGTACCTTAGGTTTTAGATACCTGAGATGCGGTCCTTTTCTTCGTCGTCCTCCTAGCCCTTTTGTAGAGCTCCCAGCGTGATTGCCTCTGGCCCACGTCCCACGCCCGCCCTCGATCGTGCCCCATCAATCTTCCCCCTCGCCGCCGCTCTCTTCGCCATGCCAGCACCTCCCCATTATCGCCATTTAGTGGTCGCGCGTCCGGGGGAACGGTTTTCGCAGGAGTGGGCGAGTTACCAGCGGGTTATCGGGGCCGGGTCGGATCGACATTCGAGAAGATTCCTTATAGGACCTTTGTTGAATGGGATTGAGGATGCAGATGGGCTCTCGACCAGTAGTCGGGCTCCTGGGCTCGTGTCTTTTGGGTCTCGGTCAAATAGGCGTAACAATTGCCCTCATCGGTCGGGTTGATCGGCCTCGGCCGGTTCGGCTCGGCCGATGTGACTTCTGCCGATTTTGACAAGCTCGCCAGTCGATGCCGACTCATTTATTAGTCGTCATCATGAGTTGGCTCGTTCGATGCTTTTTAAGGTGCGGGTACCGAAGCGCCGTCGGCCTTCATATGCTGCCACGTGTAGCTGCAAGCTTATCCCCACCGCTCGCGGGGTCGTCTTAAGTTGAGAAGCCGAGGGGTTCGTGAGCCGCCATCCCGTCGCTTTCTTCTTTGCGCTGATCCCTATTCTGCCTGAGCTCTGCCTCATGTCGTCTTCCTCTGCCACGGGTTCGGTTCGGTCGGAGCGCGACGCAGCTCCAGGTCCGGCGGGTGGCACTCCTTCGGCGATTAGTCAGCACGGGGATGATCTTTCAGTGGTGCCCCCAGAGGTCTTGTTGTGGTCTTCGTTGATCTGCGCCACCGCCATCGGGAGCATGCGCACCGCCTACTTGCTTCCGCCCTACTCGGCTCGTGCCCCCGGGGCTGACGAGCGGATCTGCTTCCCCGGCCCCAACGAGGTCGGAATATATGAGAAGTGCTTCCGCTTCGGGCTTCGTTTCCCGCTCCATCCTTTTATCGTTGAGTTCCTTCAGGCCCACAACGTGTGCCTGTGTCAATTCTGTCCCAACGCCGTCGGGCTCCTCGTCGGGTTCGTCGTTGTCTGCATGCTGAAGGGTGTGGCGCCCTCTCTTCGCCTCTTTGCCCAGTTCTACCGCCTGAGCCACCACCAGTCGGGGGCGTGGATTTACATCAGCGCCCGCCCGAAGATGTCCCTGGTGCTGGGGTTGCCGAGCTCCCTGAAACGCTGGAAGGGGGAATACGTGTTCGTCACATTCCCATCGAGTGTACCCTTCCCGGTTCGGTGGGAGGCGGTTGGTGCAGTCTGTAGGAAGATATATGCCCATAAGGCAATTTATCTTGATTATACGTCTTGTTCATACCGTATATGGTACGTATTATTCCAAGTATAAAATCGTTTGTATTAATATACTTGGATAATATCCATAGACTTAGAGTTAGGTCCTTACATATCTAGATGAGATCTCGATTATGAGTAAGTAAGAGACCGAATAGAAACGTAAGTCTAAAACGGTTCGTGATTATAGATGTGTCGAGAACTGGATATCGACACATCGGATAGATCACTGTGTCTTCGTCTTACCTTCGGGTACTGATGATCTCATAGTCATTCGACTTGCTGAAGTCGGAGACGAGACACAGGTGCTCATTGGAGAATGAGTTCACTGAACGACCAAGTTAGAGTTATTAAATGGTTAACTTTAATGATCTGTCTTCAATAACTCTAGGGTGATGATAGGTTAGTTGATCCTTAAGACCTGAAGTCATCTGTATAAACCTGTGAACGGACGGTGTAGCTTAGACCCATGATCTAGCTTCGAGGACCAGTCCTGATGAAAGATCTTAGGTTGGGTTGCACCAGAAGCTCTCTAGGTGAGTAAGTGACTAAGATGGGATTCGTCACTTCCATTAAAGGGAAGTTAGTGTTATAGGCTCAGTACGGTCTTTATGTTAATCCTCGGCCGGGGTACGTTGCAAGTAGTACAACGTGTATACAATAAAGACCGCCGTATACTGACCAATGTTGTCTAATGGGGTTGACAGAAAACCATACCCTAGGCCAACATCAAACACAGTCTTGACGAAGGGATTTTAGCTAACGGAATTCATCACTGACACAGCCAATGCAAACCCTATGATACTTTTGTCAAAGGGTCGATCACGTTATGATGACTCTGAAACAGGGACGACAGCTACTACTCGTAGTGACCGTCGTCTAGGGGTTTCGAGCCCCAACATGTAGTAAGGTCAGGCTGTAGGGTCTCACACCGAGTAGTACTCGTGTCTTAGTAATAGGAATATAGAATAGAGAGAAATGTCATTTGATGATATTCACAAGTTAAGTTGTGAAAGTTAGTCGCAATAGCAATAGGGACATAACGTTGCATTAGATGCTAACTTTAACTAAACGTGTTGTAAATTAGTTACGACGAATTTAGTAGGAACAAACTTGTTGGAAAGGGTTACCTGGATGACGGGATCGTCCCGGTCTAAACACAGGTTCAAACCGTGCCCAAATCGGAGCTCAAACGAGCCCAGAAACGCAGAAAGAGTTCAAGGGTAAGTGGGTTAGACCCACCGGGCCAAGAGGCCCATGTGCAAGGGCAAAACGGGCGCGGCCCGCTGCAGCAGCGGGCATGGCCCGCTGTGTGCAGCGGGCGGGCGCCCGCTGTGTGCAGCGGGCGGGCGCCCGCTGCATTAGCGGGCGTGGCCCGCTGCACAGCGGGCCAGCGCCCGCTTGTGCAGCGGGCGCCCGCCCGCTGCAGCAGCGGGCGGGTGGCCCGCCCTTCCCCCCTTGGGCGGGCGCGCCCGCTAAGTCTAGCGGGCGCGCCCGCAACTTAAGTCAATTAGGGTTTTTTGAAACCCTAATGACGGCTACGAATTTTGAGAAATTGCTAAACTTTGAGCAATTGTTTGAGGGGTCAAACGAAGTCGAAATTCGTCGCCGTCAGTTCCTACGCGTTCACCATTCCAAGCTCTTCTGATTGATAGCTTGTTTGGTGTCTGAAGTTTAGTATGTGAGGAGAATTAATTCGTTAAAGTTTGACTTTGTGAAAGGCTAACTTTAAAATTGAAATTAAGCCAAATGGCTTAATTGTTTTTCTCTTCATGGGAATTGTCCCACATTTCCCGCAACGAGATGTTGAGTGCTCACTCCCTATATAAATAGGGGTGCACTCTCCTCGTTGAAACACACACCAGTCAACGATCGGGTAGCTCCAAATTATTGAGCAAGCTCGGTCCGCGACTAAATCTCTCTCTCTACTTTCCTATTCTCTGGAGTAGTCCTAGCACGACTACGAAAGGGGTTTGGATCCGATCCGGACGTCTAAGACGCGGGTTTCTTCTCAAGTGAAACTTTCTACCGCGTGTGATCGGCTCGGAGGCGAAAGCGGCTCGGGCGGATCGGTGCGAGGGTGCGAGGCGGCTCAGGGAGATCGGGTCAACGCGGCTCGGCTACGAGGAGCTTCTCAAGACGGTGCGGTACATCTTGCCTGCTCCAGGGCCAAGATTCCGGGTATGTGGTTAAGCGTTTTAGCGTAATTTTAATTAGTCGCTTAGTGTAGATCCTTCTTGGAGTGGTCAGACCCACTCCAAGTCGGCATAGATCGGGCTGGGTTCTGGTTCCCAGAGCCTAGCTAAATTGTTTAGCTAGTGTAGAAATTAAGATTTCTGTTTTTCCGCTGCGCCTATGTGCCTCCGTGGTCCGTCCGACTTAGGACGGATACGGATCCGAGCTCTGGGGGTCCGCCAAAACCCCAACAGTGGTATCGGAGCCACGGTTATGCTATAGATCTACTATAGCGATTCTTTAAATTATTAAAAATGCTTAGCTTGCATGTTCAAAACTTTTTTTTATTAGTTTTGAAACTAATTTTGTGTTTCAAAAATTAATTTTGCAACACGAAAATTTGTTTAATTTTGGGACAATTATTTTTATGCGATAAATCTAAAAGTAGTCTACTATGTTTTAAATACTTTGTAAATTTTTACGAAATATGAAAAATTTTAAAGGGTATTTAAAGTTTATGTAAACTTTAGAAAAATTTTATTTTTGAAATTTAAGAATTTTTCTTTAGTTCATAAAAGTTAGAAATCTTTAAACTTTATTTGAAAGCTTCTAAAAAGGATTTCTAAAAGATTTTAAAAGAGTTTTAAAATTGTTTTAAATATGTAAATAATAGAAATAATTTTATTTCATGAGATGTAATATAAATTAATTTCTTTTACTACATAGATGTTTCTAAAATTTTTATGTGATATTTTAATTTTAGAAATAAGGTTAAAAAAAAAATTTAAAGGCCTAGGTTTAAAATTATTAGATAATTTTGTACGACCTAGTTTTATGCGATAAAATTTTTTTTTTATGAAGGCTTTAAATTTTAATCTTTAATTTTAAGTGTTAAAATTTAGATTTGCATGTTTGTATTATATAGATAATTTTTAAAACTTGCAAATACCTTTTATATGTCACTAAAAATGAAACTTTCTTTTATGCCGATAAAGTTAGTTGCTTCATTTCATGTTGTATAATGTATACACAAACCTTGTTAGGTTAGCCATTAAAACATGATAGTGACATGTTATGTTTGATAAAACAAAACAACATTGAACCTAATACCTGATTAGGGTAGTCCCTTTGTTTGGAAATCATTTCATTAAAATGTTTAAATAATGATTTTAACAAAAGACAAAAATGTTGAATTGTTTTATTAAAAACCTAATAAGATTTGGGTACTAAGTTGAACGTAGAACCTTATAGTTGATAAGGACTTAATAAAAGATGTTCAACCAATCTGAAAATTTTTGAATTTTAGGATCCACTAGTTGATAAGGATTAACTAGTTCTTTTAAATAAAAGCCATTTAGTTGTTTGGAAAACATAAGATTGATGACAACTCCTTCAATGGATCATGATGTCGGTCAATGTGCTTGGCTAAAGTTTTTGGACCAACCTAGCTAGACTGGGTAACAAGTGGTCCTGGCTTAGTCAATTCCCTGGTCGCGTCCGCTGGACCGCAAGGAGTCGATTCATGACTATGTAAGTCCATCGACTATACCTAAGTCAATACGATAATAATCTTGTTCAAGATAAATCGTAGCCCTCCTTGTTTTAGGAGTTGGCAACTGTAAGAAACATGTTCCGGTTGTTGAGCTACACTCAAGCCGTGACATGTCAATCTTATAGAAACCGATTTCTTGATTGACATCTTAACCTGACTGAAACCGTTGTCTCATCCCTCGAGCTTCGGCGTAAGTCTAACCAAGAATGTAGTTTAAGACCTGACCCAAACCGTCGCGTCGTGCATACACCGAGCAAAGGGGCAAGTCAGGCTAGACACGAAGACAAGGGTCCGACTAGGCTAGCCATTGTGATCCGGTTGAGCACACTCATGATCACAAATGACTAGGGGTAAAAATCGATAGGGAATCATAGTAAATATGATTGACGACGAGTTCGTCTACCGACTGCAGAGTCGGACAACTTGTTGAGATACACTCAAGGTTGTCAGACTCACGGTAGTCGGATCCCTCTCTCACAAATATTATTTTATAATAAATTGTTTATTATTATGGCTTTAAATAAATTTAGTGGGAGAATATAGTTTTATTAAAACCATTAAAACTATACTACGAACATATACTAACTAAAGTATCTATAAAATACAGAATGGATTCGGGACTTAGATACATGGTTGAGAAGAACGTGCTGGATGGAACGAACTACAAAGACTGGCTTAGGAACATCAAGTTGGTCCTTTCCCTAGCCGGAATAGGATACGTACTGTTCGAGGACGCTCCAGATAAGCCGGATGAAGATTCGACCCACGAGGAAAAGGAAGCCTACAAATTGTACCAGAGGGATGCAGAGAAGGCCAGGTGCCTTACTCTGGCTTCGATGACCAACGAGTTGCAGAGGAAGCATGAACATATGGATGTTCAAAGCATGCTCCTCAACGCACAAGAGTTGTATGGCAAGCGATCAAGAGCTGCCAAGTTCGAGGCCACTAGCAACCTCTGGGGCACCAAGATGGGGACGGAACCCGTACATGATCATGTTATCAAGATGATCGGGTACGTAGAGGACGCTGCCCAGTTAGGATTTATCCTGGACAATGAGATGTCCACGGACATTATCCTAAAGTCTTTAACTCCCGATTTCAAGCCTTTTATAACTGGCTTTATAATGAACAGCCTTGAGACGGATCTTCCGGGTCTCCTCAATATGCTCCGGCAGTTTGAGGAGATTCATAAGAAGCCGGCTGCACTGGTTGTTGGCTCTGCTACTTCCGACCAGCCGAAAGGCAAAGGGAAGAAGAGGCAGGTCCCACAACCTGCGAAGGCTAAGAATGGGAAGAAAAAGAACAAAGGGGCCCCGTCGAAATCTGAGTGCTTCCATTGCCACAAGATTGGCCACTGGAAGAGGAACTGCAAGATCTATCTTGCAGAGAAGAAGAAGGGGCATACTGATGCATCTACCTCAGGTACAAATTAAAATTCAATTAAATGCAATCATTTCCATTCATATAGTATGAGATACTTATAGACATCTGTGTACTGTATACAGGTGGCTGATAAGAACTGGAGATTAGAGAAGCACGGAGATCGGTCGGCAATTAAAGCAACAGTTGCTGCTGGGACCGCTTAAAGACTTCTGGAGACGCTGATCGTGATGGAGATGATATTTTTCTTATTTGAATAAAATGTATCATCTTTAAAGATCGAAAACAATGAATAAGTGCTTTGCACTCAAAGTTTATTTTTGATAAACAAATTAAGGTTCCTTTTATGAACCCGTTGTTTTGGAATGAATGTCTCGATTGTTGCAATTGAAATTGAATTGGCTCAAATTCTGTGGATGTGACTTTTCTGTGATGGTTGCGTATATTTTCGAATAATGATGTATAGCTTCGATAATATTGATTTTGAAGCTGACTAAATGTCTGAAGTCAATCAGTAGTTAAGTATAGGTTCCAGGGGGCGTATAAATTGTGTGCAATCACAATAAATACGCATATCAATATTAACTCATGATTAACTGCATTTAGTTATTAAAAGAGTTAATACTAAATGTGGTTAAAGGAATAAGTACAGTGTAGGACGTTTTGATTGAACGAGTCAATGTCAAGTTTCCTTAAAACGATCTTGACTTGACTCATTCGTCAAACCGAATCTGACACATGTGCATTCCATCTAAGGCACTTACCAAATGGTTATATTTTGCACATAAACCTAAATATGATTAAGATATTATGTTAAAGAAATTTGACCAGGTAATTCTTAAAGTCAGTGGGAGCGAGCTCATATACTTAGTTCTGTTTTTCGGACTAAGTAAAAAGGATTTTTCACTTTAATGAATCTTCTATATAAATCATTAAGTCAAAATTGTTTTGATTTAATAGTATATATAGAGACTTAGGGCGTCAAATGTGTACTTGACATATTGACACAATAAAGTGGAGTGAGCTAGAACTGACTTACGGAAATGTAAGACCCCACATCTAAATAGTATAAGCTAACTGTTAGCTATACAAAGTTAGGAAAATTGATCCAGATCATTTTTCCAAAGGATCAACCCTGTGTGATCAAGAGATGTAATTTCAATCCATTAAAATTCGTTGTAGATACTTATTAGTAGAACCATTCTTAGGTTTGCCATATCAAATGTCAAAATGACTGATATGCTATAACGGTATGAGATACCGAGATAAATAGCCGAAGTGCAAGTGGGAGATGTAGGAAGATATATGCCCATAAGGCAATTTATCTTGATTATACGTCTTGTTCATACCGTATATGGTACGTATTATTCTAAGTATAAAATCGTTTGTATTAATATACTTGGATAATATCCATAGACTTAGAGTTAGGTCCTTACATATCTAGATGAGATCTCGATTATGAGTAAGTAAGAGACCGAATAGAAACGTAAGTCTAAAACGGTTCGTGATTATAGATGTGTCGAGAACTGGATATCGACACATCGGATAGATCACTGTGTCTTCGTCTTACCTTCGGGTACTGATGATCTCATAGTCATTCGACTTGCTGAAGTCGGAGACGAGACACAGGTGCTCATTGGAGAATGAGTTCACTGAACGACCAAGTTAGAGTTATTAAATGGTTAACTTTAATGATCTGTCTTCAATAACTCTAGGGTGATGATAGGTTAGTTGATCCTTAAGACCTGAAGTCATCTGTATAAACCTGTGAACGGACGGTGTAGCTTAGACCCATGATCTAGCTTCGAGGACCAGTCCTGATGAAAGATCTTAGGTTGGGTTGCACCAGAAGCTCTCTAGGTGAGTAAGTGACTAAGATGGGATTCGTCACTTCCATTAAAGGGAAGTTAGTGTTATAGGCTCAGTACGGTCTTTATGTTAATCCTCGGCCGGGGTACGTTGCAAGTAGTACAACGTGTATACAATAAAGACCGTCGTATACTGACCAATGTTGTCTAATGGGGTTGACAGAAAACCATACCCTAGGCCAACATCAAACACAGTCTTGACGAAGGGATTTTAGCTAACGGAATTCATCACTGACACAGCCAATGCAAACCCTATGATACTTTTGTCAAAGGGTCGATCACGTTATGATGACTCTGAAACAGGGACGACAGCTACTGCTCGTAGTGACCGTCGTCTAGGGGTTTCGAGCCCCAACCTGTAGTAAGGTCAGGCTGTAGGGTCTCACACCGAGTAGTACTCGTGTCTTAGTAATATGAATATAGAATAGAGAGAAATGTCATTTGATGATATTCACAAGTTAAGTTGTGAAAGTTAGTCGCAATAGCAATAGGGACATAACGTTGCATTAGATGCTAACTTTAACTAAACGTGTTGTAAATTAGTTACGACGAATTTAGTAGGAACAAACTTGTTGGAAAGGGTTACCTGGATGACGGGATCGTCCCGGTCTAAACACAGGTTCAAACCGTGCCCAAATCGGAGCTCAAACGAGCCCAGAAACGCAGAAAGAGTTCAAGGGGAAGTGGGTTAGACCCACCGGGCCAAGAGGCCCATATGCAAGGGCAAAACGGGCGCGGCCCGCTGCAGCAGCGGGCATGGCCCGCTGTGTGCAGCGGGCGGGCGCCTGCTGCATTAGCGGGCGTGGCCCGCTGCACAGCGGGCCAGCGCCCGCTGATGCAGCGGGCACGGCCCGCTGCACGCAGCGGGCCAGCGCCCGCTGCACACAGCGGGCCCGCGCCCGCTGCAGCAGCGGGCGGGTGGCCCGCCCTTCCCCCCTTGGGCGGGCGCGCCCGCTAAGTCTAGCGGGCGCGCCCGCAACTTAAGTCAATTAGGGTTTTTTGAAACCCTAATGACGGCTACGAATTTTGAGAAATTGCTAAACTTTGAGCAATTGTTTGAGGGGTCAAACGAAGTCGAAATTCGTCGCCGTCAGTTCCTACGCGTTCACCATTCCAAGCTCTTCTGATTGATAGCTTGTTTGGTTTCTGAAGTTTAGTATGTGAGGAGAATTAATTCGTTAAAGTTTGACTTTGTGAAAGGCTAACTTTAAAATTGAAATTAAGCCAAATGGCTTAATTGTTTTTCTCTTCATGGGAATTGTCCCACATTGCCCGCAACGAGATGTTGAGTGCTCACTCCCTATATAAATAGGGGTGCACTCTCCTCGTTGAAACACACACCAGTCAACGATCGGGTAGCTCCAAATTATTGAGCAAGCTCGGTCCGCGACTAAATCTCTCTCTCTACTTTCCTATTCTCTGGAGTAGTCCTAGCACGACTACGAAAGGGGTTTGGATCCGATCCGGACGTCTAAGACGCGGGTTTCTTCTCAAGTGAAACTTTCTACCGCGTGTGATCGGCTCGGAGGCAAAAGCGGCTCGGGCGGATCGGTGCGAGGGTGCGAGGCGGCTCAGGGAGATCGGGTCAACGCGGCTCGGCTACGAGGAGCTTCTCAAGACGGTGCGGTACATCTTGCCTGCTCCAGGGCCAAGATTCCGGGTATGTGGTTAAGCGTTTTAGCGTAATTTTAATTAGTCGCTTAGTGTAGATCCTTCTTGGAGTGGTCAGACCCACTCCAAGTCGGCATAGATCGGGCTGGGTTCTGGTTCCCAGAGCCTAGCTAAATTGTTTAGCTAGTGTAGAAATTAAGATTTCTGTTTTTCCGCTGCGCCTATGTGCCTCCGTGGTCCGTCCGACTTAGGACGGATACAGATCCGAGCTCTGGGGGTCCGCCAAAACCCCAACACAGTCATCCTCAATCTGGGGGAGCCGACGGTTGCCGAGCAGCAGACGGCAAAGGACATGCTGGCGATTCCTGCGAGGGAGCATTCGATCGATGTCCTCTTTAGCGACCACAACTTGCGCAAGACGGTGTGGCCCCTGGGTAAGCTTCCCCGAGTGCTCGCCATTCGAGGTCACCTGGGCTCTGCTCGGTCTCTCAGCTCTTCTTTGAGTGCAGGTGGGTTCCCTCTCGGTCCTTCTCCTGCCAGCGCTCTCGTGCAGGTCCCCAACCCGGATCTGCGCAAAAGGGATCATGTGTTGGAGGTCCGGAAGAAGCAGCGGGTTGTGACCGCGACCGGAGGCTTAAAACGGAAGAAGGTGTCGTCTCCCTCCCCCCCTTGCTGGGGTCTTCCAAGAGGGTCCGTGAGGGGGTTGATGGGGTCGATGTCCAGCCGACTGCTGATCGACCTCAACCCACCCCCGTTGAGGTTGCCTGGCCGTGGGCCGGCCCTTCACCTCTCCCAGACGGCTCTCTCCCTGACGCCTACAGTCGGTATCTTGGCGCGTTCCGTTCTGCTCCTGGCGAGTTCCCTCCGTCAGGGGAGGGTCTTCTTCGTCCACGCTTCCCAGTGGGGGAGAAGGAATCGGTGTTCTTGAGCCGCGGAGCCGCCGCTCGAGTGGCCGAGAACTGCTGTCTCCCTCCCGATCAGGCGGTGTTGGACGGAGTCAGAGGTGACTGCTTGGCCACCTTCGTGATTCAGGCTGGTCAACATGTAGTGTGTTTCTACTTATCCTCCTGCTGTTCTCGCTGTCTTACCTTCGTTGCCTTGTTGCAGCTGTCCTCAGTGGGCCTCTCGATGAGGCGCCAATTCGTGGTTCTTCCCAAAGCCAAATCCGATGCCGGGCGGGGCCCTGAGGCCCCCGGCGAGGATGAGGAGGCATGTCAGTTGGAGGAAGCGCGGGTCCAGTCCCTGGACTCCCACGTAACTGAGCTGTCCTCTGCTCTGGAGGTGGCGGACCGGGAGAGAGCCTTGGCTCTGGCTGTGAAGTCGGAGGCCGAGGCGCGGCTCGCCGAGCTTTTGAAAGGTGCCGACGTGTCTGGAGGAGCCGAGCAGATCCCCAACCCCGCTGTTGCCTCCGAGGCCTTGGAGCTCTCCGATCGTCTGGAAGTGGCGGAGGAGCAGGCGAGGGCCCTTGCTGCCCAACTTGGCGAGAAATCCCGGGAGATTGAGAAGGAGAGGGCGGAGCACCAACGCCAGATCGAGACCTTAGAGGCCCGGATGCATGGGCTCGAGGAGGTGGATCCGGCCCGGATCGCTCAGGACGCCGTGGCGGAGTATGCCACCTCCTTTGTGGAGACCGCCTTGTCGGAGGCGTACGAGAAGGGCTTCGCCCGGTGTCAGTCTGAGATCCAAAAGAAGTTCCCACTCTCGGGGGTCAATTTTGAGGATATTCGGGTGTACCCTGCCGTCGAACGGAGTGGGGGGGGGACCCTAGCGTGCTGCCAGCCTGTGGCCCCGCTGGTGCCCCCGGAGAAAAATGAGGGAGGGGAATGCCCCTCGGCCTCTTCGTGCACCTCTCTGTATATCTTTTTGCTTTATCTGGAAAGGAATGAATTCAAAATAAATTTATTTCATAGGAAATGATACATTTATTGAAAGTACTTGCGCAAATGTTCCGCATTCCAAGTGTGAGTGAGAATCCTCCCCTCCATGTCGGCTAGTCGGTAGGCTGCGGGTCCGAGGACCTCGACGACTTTGTAGGGTCCCTCCCATCTAGCCGCGAGCTTCCCTTTGCGAGCGGTATCAGTGTTGAAGCCCGCTTTCCGGAGGACCAGGTCCCCAAGGTGGAAGCTTCTCCCCCGCACCCGAGCGTTGTAGTATCGGGCCACCTTCTGCTTCTGGCGGACGATGGTGGCCAGTGCCTGCTCCCGTCGCTCATCGAGGAGCTCCAGATTGACCCCCAGGCCCTGCGAGTTCCGGTCTTCGTCAAAGTATTTGAGGCGGAGAGATTCTTCACCCAATTCGACCGGTACCACCGCCTCGGCCCCGTAGGTGAGCATGAACGGGGTCTCGCCAGTGGCCTCCTTGTGGGTCGTCCGGTATGACCAGAGTATCCCGGGGAGCTCTTCTGGCCAGTTCCCTTCGGCGTCTTTCACTTTCTTCCGGAGGGGCTCTATGATGCACTTGTTGGCCGCTTCTGCCATCCTGTTGGTCTGGGGGTGCGCTACTGAGGCGAAGAGGAGCTTGATTCCCCATTCCTCGCAAAAATATTTAAACCCTGCGGAGTCGAACTGCTTCCCATTGTCTGTGACGATGGCCCGTGGTACTCTGAATCGGGAGATGATGGAATTCCATACGAAGCTTTTCGCTTTCTTCCACGTGATGGTGGCCCCCGCGTTCTTCAAGCCAAAGGGCATCTTCTTGTAGCAGTAAGTTTCCCGGTCCGTCGTGAAGGCTGTCATCTCTTCGTCCCGGGGGTCCATCTGGACTTGATTGTATCCGGAGTAAGCGTCCATGAAGCTTAGCATCTCGTACCCCGAGGCGTTGTCCACCAGGTGGTCGATGCGCGGTAGGGGGTAGCTGTCCTTGGGGCCGGCCTTGTTGAGGTCACTGAAGTCCACGCACATTCGCCACTTCCCGTTGGGTTTCTTGACCATCACCACGTTCGACAGCCACTCCGGGTACCAGACCTCTCGTATGAAGCCGGCATCAAGGAGGCGCTCCACTTCCTCGGAGGCTGCCTTCATCTTCTCGCCGCCCAGGTTGCGCTTCTTCTGCCTAACCGGCTTGAAGTTGGGGTCGGTGTTGATCTGATGGACGATCACCTGGGGGTCTACGCCGGGCATGTCTTCCGGTGACCAAGCAAAGATGTCCAAGTTCGCCTCCAGGCATTCGATCAGCTGATCCCTCAGGTCCTGGCTCAGCCCTCTCCCGATCGAGACGAACCGGCCCTCGATGTCCGTGACCGGGATTTGCTCCTGCTCCTCCGCAGGGGCGGGCCTAGGCCCATTCCTCAAGTCGAGCGCGGCCATCCGGTCGGCTAGACGATCCTCGGGACCTTCCTCCGCCAGTTGATAGCAGGTACTCGGTCTCCCCGCGTCGCCTTCGACTTGCCCCATCCCCCCCAACGTTCGGAACTTGATAGTCTGATGGAGGGTCGAGACTACCGCGCCGACGGCGTTGAGTAGGGGTCAGCCGATGATCCCATTGTATTCCGATCCGATCCCCAATACGATGAATTCCACCACCAGGGTCACCGAGTCCGGTGCGTCTCCGAGGGTTACCGGGAGATGGATCGTGCCGATGATGGGGGTGGAGTGACCCGTGAATCCAACCACGGGACCCGAGCGAGGTCGTAAGTCTTCTTTCCGCCGCCCCATCTTTTCCAGGGTTGACATAAAGAGGACGTCACAGGAGCTGCCGGTGTCGACAAGCAGCCGTCGTACCATGGTAGTGTCTATGACCACTGACACCACCAAAGCCACGTCCGAGCTGCGCGCCGTTACGGACGCACTCGGTCTCCCGACCGGTGGGGAAGGGGAGGGCTTCCCGGCCCTTTCCTCATGATCCTCCTCGCGTCGGGCCCGTGCCCATTCTCGCCAACGATGGCGGGCCCTGTCGCCCCGCGTCAGGGCCCCGCTTTCCTTTCGCCGAGATGAGGGAGGTCGTGTCATCGCAGATGTGGTTTGTTTCTTCGTGGGACAGTTCCTTCCCACAGACGGCGCCAGATGTTTCAGAGTGTTTTCTCACTACAAAGCGTTGACCGTGGAGAACCCGGTCAACGTGGTCAAGGGGCCCGCTTGGGTCCCTCGGGGGCTTCGAATCGGTGCAGATGGGGCGAGGGGAAGCCTCGGCCCTGGTTGAGACGCTCGGCCTCGGACAGACGAGCACGGCCTCGGAGGTAGGACGACGAGGGGTAGCCTCAGTCGCCCAGCTAGATGCGTGTTCGGCGAAGGGCGAGGGGAAGCCTCGGCCCGGGTCGAGACGCTCGGCCTCGGTAGGATGCGCTCGGCCTCGCCTGATGGACGGTGAGGGTAAGCCTCACTCGTCCAGTTGACTGTGAGGTTGGAGAGGGGCGAGGGGGAGCCTCGGCCTGTTGATCAGCTGTCCACCTGCGTAGACGAGAACGCTCGTCAGGGGGCCGGACCTAGGTTCCGGCCAAATCCCCTCCGATGCCTAAGTCAGATAGAGATCTGAAAGAGGAGGCCCGGCGGAGACGGTTCGACTCGTGAGGAGATCGGAACGGCGTCTCACGGCGCGAGCGGGGGAGGAAGGAGATAGGATGGGGGAGCCAGGTCGTTGATGGAGTACCTTAGGTTTTAGATACCTGAGATGCGGTCCTTTTCTTCGTCGTCCTCCTAGCCCTTTTGTAGAGCTCCCAGTGTGATTGCCTCTGGCCCACGTCCCACGCCCGCCCTCGATCGTGCCCCATCAATCCGCCCCCTCGCCGCTGCTCTCTTCGCCATGCCAGCACCTCCCCATTACCGCCATTTAGTGGTCGCGCGTCCGGGGGAACGGTTTTCGCAGGAGTGGGCGAGTGACCAGCGGGTTATCGGGGCCGGGTCGGATCAACATTCGAGAATATTCCTTATAGGGCCTTTGTTGAATGGGCTTGAGGATGCAGATGGGCTCTCGACCAGTAGTCGGGCTCCTGGGCTCGTGTCTTTTGGGTCTCGGTCAAATAGGCGTAACACATTCCATTGCAATTTGAGAGATTTTGATATTATGTGTTCATTCCTAATATGTAAATGATAATTTATAGGTATGGAAACTTCTTTTTTTGGGTTGAAAGATATTCTTTCCATTTATATTATTTTCGTTCTCTCTTTTTAGTATCTTTCCATACAATCCATTAATAAGGCATTTTCTTAGCTTATTGTAATAAGCAAAGAATTCTGAAGATTCTTTATATTTTTAGGTCAGTGACAGGGAGCTTGCGACTTCGCTATTAATTTTCTAGGGGATGGCCACACTAAGATCATGTAATTTGATGAAGCAACATCAGATGACCAACATTGGCCTACATCTGACATGGCTGCTAAAGAATAAGGAAGCATAAGTGGGAGTGGGAGCGATGATTGTGAAGTTTACTAACATTCTAGGATGCCTACATGGTTTATAGGTTGGTGGGACTATTATTATTGCCATTTGTAATTTGCAGCGTTGGATTCCTTTTTGTTCTCAGTTTGTGAATATTATTGTTACAACAAATAAGTACTCACTTGGCCTATGTTGATTATTCCAGTTGTCATCTTTTAATGCCTACTCCAAGGGGTAATTAATTGGTGTTTCATTTTGTTCTGAATATTATTGTTGTTATAACAAATGCGTACTCATTTGGGTTGTGTTGATGTTGGTTCCATTTGTCATCTTTTAATGCTTAATTCATGGGTTAAATGATTGGTGTTATTTTTGTAGATTCTAATTTTGTGATGTTTACTTTTGTAGATTTTAACATTTTAAATCAGTTAAAATTACATCACAAAAATTAACATCAATTAAAAACATCATTTTTACACGGTCATAACACACCCAGTAGGTTAAAAAATTATCCTCTTTATCAACACCATCCCTCTCTGTAGATGCCGATGTCAGTAGCAAAGTTCGGCCCACCAGCAACTAAGCCTGGCCTAACGCATCAGATGGGACCCTTTAACGGGAACCTCCCGATCTGGCTCGAGGGGTCAATTAGACCCGACCTCAGTATAGCCCACATGCATGCATGACGTGGGCCCAGACAAGCGACCAATATTTTCTCTCCAATCATGATCTGCATTCAATGCTAGCCTTATCTGTAGAGATTGTCGGTTGCCATACATCCCCCGATGAATAGAAGACAGTTATGCCAGAGGACAACTGCTTTCCATCTAGCTGGCCCTCATTCGCCTTTGGGCCTTATATAAGCAGATGTATACTTCCCCCCAGAAGGTACGACCTCTTAGGCTTACACCACCTAATTGCTATCCAAAACATCCTGACTTTCCACACGGTGGCGACGGCTTTCGGCCACGCCACCCTCCTTCCCGTTTGAATCTAACTTGAGCGTCAGAGTCTTAATGGGAGGGCCAACCCCTCTGGTAAGGATGACGAGCTTTTTCCTGTTTCAGGCGCTAGCGAAGGATCATGTGTCCTACATCCGACAAAACCGGCCTGACTGGGCTCAAACTACTACTGGAATGCTGGCCGTAGTGGCCTGGCTGGTATTGATATGAATTGGTCATGTATGTATCTGTTTTCAGGATGGCAACGATAGTGCACACATATTGATGAACTAAGCCATCCTACTGCCTTGAAAATAAAATCACGCTTATCCTATCTACGTAGTGATGACATGATGATGTTAATACCAAGAACATCAAATGGAATTTTGTTGCAAGTTACAACTTTGCTCAAATCTTTATAAATTCATTTGTTGTCGAGGTATATTCATATGATTTGATCTAAATTGACAGAAAAAATATTTTTGAAATAAATTAAAAATCTAAAATTATATATTTATAAATATATGGGTATTGTTCCTACGAAAAAATTTGGTGTGGAAATTTCTTCTAAAAATTTGCATCCCTAATTTGGGGGGGGGACACAAATGGGGGGACCGATATTTAGGAGGAGAGTTTGTGATTGGGGGTCCTAAATATGAAGGGAACAAAATTTTGGGGGAAATTAAAATTTGGGAGGAACTAAATTCGCTGGGGGAAATAAATTTTAGAGGAAACTAAAATTTATGAATTTTGTGGTTTTTTTTGGGGGGGACGCTAAATCTAAAGGGAACGACATTCTGGAATGACCTAAATTTTTTTGGGAGGGCACTAAATAACAATAACTGCACTTTAATTATTCATGTTCGTTTAAATTTAGGGGATCCAAAATTTTGAGGGAGGATATTTTAAATGAATGGTGGAACTAAATTTTTTGGGAGGGCATTAAATAACAATTATTGCACTTTAATTATTCATGTTCATTTAAATTTAGGGGATCCATGATTTTGAAGGGGGAAATTTTAAATGAATGGTGGAACTAAACTTTGGGGACTAAATTTTTTTTGGGGGGAACTAAATAACAATTACTGTGCTTTAATTAGTATTGTTTGTTTAAAATTAGTGGATCCAAGATTTTGGGGAGAGAATATTTTAAATGAACAGTGTCCTTAGGGCACATGTTAAATCGGGATGAAACTAAATTTTGGAGGAAACTAAAATTTTTGGGGAAACTAAATTCCCTGGGGAAAGTAAATTTTGGGGAACTAAAATGTTTAATAGAGCCATGGTGACTTATTCTTAGCCATTAAATTCTCTCTCTCTCTCTCTCTCTCTCTCTCTCTCTCTCTCTCTCTCTTGAGTTCATTATCATACAACACGTTATCAGCTCGTTTGCTCTAAAATTCTTTGAGCTTTTCATCCCGTCTCCCCTCAAAAATCCATCCCCTACGCGCGAAGGAATCTATTGTTGCGGCGTACCTTTGCGGCTCTCCGTTGCGGCGATCCGTTTTGGCGTATTAGGAGCGTGGATTTCTCTTTCTACGGATTTTCTGTTTTTACGATCGTCCCTAGATTTTTTAATCTAGAGGTAATACTTTTTGATCCCGTAGAAAATTACAATATATTGATAAACATGATTTTACAAAGCTTATCTTAAAGTCTTGTATAAATCTGATTAATAAGAAAAATTTTATAAAAAAAAAGAAATTTGTGGCCGGGAAATCTGAAGATGCAAATGCCTAAGATGTTATCTCTTGTCACCATTTTGAATGGCGTGTGGCCTAGCCAAATTCATCGAACCCCTCTAAATGGCATGCTAAATTCAAAGCTTTTGTCTTGTTGGACCTAAAATTCTAGCAATATGTGCCAGTTTGCATACAGTGCATTAACACTAGCAATTAAGCATGACCTTGCATAAGCATCTTACTTACTGTGTGCAAAATCAAGGCAGCAACGTCAAATTTGAATAATAATAATAATAATAATAATAATTGAAGAAGGAGATAAAAATGACAATGAAAAATGCAATGAGCTATATGCTATTATATTTAATAAATCATACTATCTATATGTTTTATGGGCCTGCAATTCCATTCCGATTAATTATTATTTTGGTTTTCCAAATTGGGCCAGAAGCCCAGTTAATCCAATTGCAAATTTTATATGTCAATTAAAATTTTGCAACTCGGCCTGAAGCCCAAAGATTAATACTAAATTAATTTGGCTTATTGGGCTAGAAGCCAAGTTAATAAAATTGCTTATTAAAATGATTAATATTTTACTTATGGGCCTGCAGCTCCAATGAAAATATTAATTTATTTTAATTTCTTGTTATGGGCCTGACGCCCAATTTGTCATATTGCTAAAATTATGTTAAACATCACTCTTGCATTATTAATTATTTATGGAATATTAAGATTTTTCAAAATATAATTATCTTAAAGATCCTGAGACCGCTCTGCCGTTAGTCAACTAACCTAACGGTGTATGACGTTTCCACGTGGTCTACGAGATAATCATATTTTCTAGTTTCCTTTACCATATGTTATGCTTGAGATATATGCGTGGTTGTTTATTTTTATGCCTGTAGCATATTTAGAACTGCGTGGATGTTTAAATAAGTAAAAATGTGTTTTTCGGGATCGGCCATTGTATACCTATTTACTTTCCTTGCACTTTTATTTTCTTTTGAGAGAATTTGTAAGTGAGGAAATTTGTATTTTAAAGCCAAAGCTCGATGCAACAGCACATAGAATTGATGAAAACTCCTTCAATGGATCATGATGTCGGTCAATGTGCTTGGCTAAGTTTGCTGGACCAACCTAGATTGACTGGGTAACAAGTGGTCCTGGCTTAGTCAATTCCCTGGCCGCGTCCGCTGGACCGCAAGGAGTCGATTCATGACTGTGTAAGCCAAAGCTCGATGCAACAGCATATGAAGACGGAGATATAGGGACCCAGTTCAGTTTGGGTTTCCAAAGTTGTATTATTTTTTTTTCCTATTATGGACTTTAAACGAACTTTGGACTGTGTACTATTTTGGGTATCTGGCCGATCCCCGCATTTTTACTTGTTTTTTTCTTTATGCATGAATTTTTGAATTTCAATTAATTCATGCTCATTTTAAAATACGTAGATAAATGGCAAAATTGGCAAGCGTCGATTTCGAGGTCCTCGATTCTGCAGGGACAAATTACCTGAGTTGGCGAGTGGACCTGAAGTTCCCCTTGCGTTCAATGGCCCTCCTTGGGTCCATTTTGGCTCCTTCCTCGGCCCCAGCAGCGGCCGAAGCTTCTGCTACAGCTAGCAGCAGCCCCACAACCACTGTATCCGATGTAGATAAGGCGAAAGCCATAATCTACATTAGGAAGCATATAGATCGGACCTTAAAGGCCGAATACTTAACGGTTGAGGACCCGAAGGACCTGTGGACAGCACTGGAAGCACGGTATAAACATCAAATTGATGTTATATTACCCCGTGCCAGTTATGAGTGGGAAAACCTCAGACTTCAGGACTATAAGTCCGTCGATGAGTATAATTCTGCACTTCATAACATCACCTCACGCCTGAAGTTGTGCGGTGAAGAAGTGACAGAACAGCGCATGTTGGAAAAAACATTTACCTCGTTTCACGAGAAAGATGCAATCCTCATGCAGCAGTATCGTGAACGCAACTTCACGAGATTCTCCGATCTGATCTCATGCCTACTTAGAGCAGAGCAAAATCGCGATTTACTGCTAGTAACTCATAACTTACGTCCAGCTGGCACTGCCCCTATCCCTGAAGCCCACCACGTTTCTCCCCAGAAGTGGAAAAACAAGAGGAAGACTAAAAATACTAAAGGGAAAGCGGTAATGAAGCAACCAAGAGGTGCAGCTCCCCAGACAAACAAAAACAATAAAGGGAATAGAAACTTCACTTGGAAGCGAAAGGACACCAAGCACGTGTCACTTCCAAAGAAGACCTGGGAGGACAAATGCCATAGATGCGGCATGACTGGCCATTGGTCCAGAAACTGCCGCACTCCTCGCCACCTACAGGATCTATATCAGGCGAGCCAGAAGTCTCGACCTGAAACAAACTTGGCAGGTGTACAGCCGCCAACAGTCTTTACTGCTAAATACTTTGAGAACGACGATCTGCTAGATTGAGCATCATCATTTATATATGCATTTAGAATTCGATGTATCTTCATCTGTTATTTGCTTTAGTGCGGACTTTTATTTATGAATGTTGTCTACATTTTCCCTCAAATAAATTTTTTTTGGCTTATGTAGATGATGTCTGAGTGCCTAGTGGACAGTGCCTCGACGCACACAATCCTTCGCGATCATTGCTATTTTAATAGCTTAAACAAATATGACGGTCCTGTTATCACAATTTCAGGACTGTCCCAAATAATCGAAGGAACTGGTGAAGCAATTATATTGCTCCCAAATAACACAAGACTTCAAATTAATAATGCATTATTCTCTCCTATATCAAACAGAAATCTCGTAAGTTTCAAGGATTTCCGTTTAAATGGATATCACTTAGAGACCAGGGATAAAAATAAGGTTGAATATCTAATTGTAACTCGTCAAAAAGATGACCGGAAGATCATCTGCGAGCGATTCAAGGGACTCCCGTCGGGTCTATACCAAACATACATTCAACCAGTAGAAGCCAATATGATTGAACACCAGACGTGCCAATCACTACCAGAATTCCAACTCTGGCACAATAGACTTGGTCACCCTGGAACAGCAATGATGCGCCGCATCATCACTGAATCCCGTGGACACAAATTGAAGAACATGAAGATTCTTCAAAAGGGTGAATTTCCATGTCTCCCTTGTTTTAAGGGAAAACTAATAACGAGACCATCCCTCCTGAAAGTAGGATTAGAGTCTCCTGGCTTCCTTGAGAGAATTCATGGTGACATTTGCGGGCCTATTCACCCCGCAAGTGGCCCATTTCGGTACTTCATGGTACTGATTGATGCATCAACCAAATGGTCTTATGTGTGCCTCTTGTCCACCCGCAACCTAGCTTTTCCAAAGCTATTGGCACAAATAATAAGGTTGCGTGCTCATTTCCCCGATAAACATATCAAGAAACTACGTCTTGATAATGCGGGAGAATTTACTTCACAAGTCTTCAAAGACTATTGCCAGGCAACGGGTATTGAAGTTGAACATCCGGTAGCACATGTTCACACCCAGAACGGATTAGCTGAGGCTATTATAAAGAGACTCCAATGGATTGCACGTCCATTGCTTATGCAATCCCAGTTGCCTGTGGATGCTTGGGGGCATGCTATTTTACATGCCGCATCACTTATTATGATAAGACCCTCTGGAGGTCACACTTTATCCCCGATGCAACTAGCATACGGCGCACCTCCGGATATCTCTCATTTGAGAGTGTTTGGTTGTGTGGTATATGTCCCAATAGCACCACCGCAGAGGACCAAAATGGGTCCTCAGCGTCGTCTAGGTATATATATTGGGTTTGATTCGCCCTCTATTATCAGATACCTTGAACCCCTGACGGGTGACGCATTCAAGGCACGTTTTGAAGACTGTGAATTTAATGAGAAATTTTTTCCAAAACTGGGCACACAGTCTAAGAAGCCAGAAGCTTCTGAGACCATTAGTTGGGACCAGAAGTCTTTGTCCCTATATGATCCGCGTACTAATCTGTGTGAAGATGAGATCCTGAAGATCCTTCATATCCAGAATACAGTACATCTTTTACCGGATAAATTCACGGACAACCAGAAGATTGTCCGTTCACACGTCCCTGCTGCCAATACGCCAGCTAGGATTGACATCCCCATAGATGGATGCAGCCCACCGGCAGCAGAATTGGTTGTACCTCAAATGAAAAGAGGACGCCCACCAGGTTCAAAAGATAAAGTTCCTCGAAAGAGGAAGACTCCTGGTGATACTAAGATTATCCCTCCACAGGATGCTGAGCTCAGACCAGCTACTTCTCCCCTCCTGATTTCCCCAGCAGAGGAAACAATAGGAGAAACATCATTAAATTTTGTATGTACTGGAGAAGTACTGGACAGAAATAGTATAGTCGTCGACGACGATTTTGCGTTCGATATTGCCGTTCACGTCACTGAATATGACGATGATGTCGAACCACAATCTCTAGCGGAATGTAAACGCAGAGATGATTGGCCAAAGTGTGACGAGGCAATAAGAGTAGAGCTGGACTCACTCTTGAAACGCAAAGTCTTTGGACCAGTAGTCCAAACACCAGTAGGTGTAAAACCTGTGGGATATAAGTGGGTTTTCATAAGAAAAAGAGATGAAAATAATGTGATCGTTCGCTATAAGGCACGCCTTGTAGCCCAGGGATTTTCCCAAAGACCAGGGATTGATTACGAAGATACGTATTCCCCGGTCATGGATTCGATCACCTTCCAATTTTTAATCAGCCTAACTTCTCTGGAAAGCCTAGAAATGCAGCTCATGGACGTTGTGACTGCATATCTATATGGCGATATAGATAAAAATATCTATATGAGACTTCCTGATGGGTTTACTCTACCCCCAGAGATGAAAGAGATACCTCGGGACGTATTCTCTCTAAGACTACATAGATCATTATATGGTCTAAAACAATCGGGCAAGATGTGGTATAACAGACTAAGTGATTTTCTTGCACAGCAAGGATTCACGAATAACGAAGTCTGCCCGTGTATCTTTATCAAAAGAACGGGAACATGATTTGTCATCATAGCTGTATATGTAGATGACTTAAATCTCATAGGATCTCCTGCAGAGATCAAAGAGATATCTGAAAGCCTTAAACATACTTTTGAAATGAAAGACCTAGGCAAAACAAAGTATTGTCTTGGCTTACAGATAGAACACCTAAGAGGTGGAATCCTATTACACCAATCTAATTATACAAAGAAACTTCTACGCAAGTTTCATATGGATAAATTTCATCCTTTAGGTACTCATATGGTCGTAAGATCACTAGATGTACATAAGGACCCCTTCCGGCCACTGGAAGAGGGGGAGGAGATACTGGGTCCTGAAGTACCCTACCTCAGTGCCATTGGAGCACTTCTATATCTGGCTAACTGTACGCGTCCCGATATAGCGTTTACAGTTAATCTACTAGCCAGACACAGTCCTGCGCCCACAAAGCGCCACTGGAGCAGAGTAAAGCATCTTCTGCGATACCTTCAGGGTTCCATTGATCTTGGACTTTACTACCAGAGATGGGCCTCCCCCAAATTGTTTGGTTATGCTGATGCAGGTTATCTCTCTGATCCGCACACGGCAAAATCTCAAACAGGTTTTGTATTTACCTACGGAGGTACTGCTATCTCTTGGAGATCGGTAAAACAAACCACTACTGCTACATCTTCCAACCATGCAGAGCTCATCGCGATCCATGAGGCGAGCAGAGAATGTTTTTGGCTACGCTCCGTCGTCCAACACATCCTCCAATCCACTGGCCTGAAGACCAGTGATCTGGAGCCTACTGCCCTATTCGAAGACAACGCCGCATGCATTGCTCAGCTTCAGAAGGGCTACATCAAAGGCGACAGGACAAAACACATTTCTCCCAAGTTTTTCTGGACGCACGAGCAGAAGAACGACAAGCAGATTGAAGTTCGACAGATCCAGTCATGCAACAACTTAGCTGATCTTTTTACTAAGGCATTGCCTAAATGTACTTTTGTAAAGCTTGTAAAGAACATTGGTATGCGATAGTTGAAAGACCTGCAAGCCTGAAGCTTGTACGGATCAGGGGGAGTAACATGTGAGTTGCACTCTCTTTCCTTAAGCTGTTGGGTTTTCCCACTGGGTTTTCCACAGCTAAGGTTTTAACGAGGCAAACACACTTACTCTGGATCCAGAAGTATCCACCCCTTGCCTCAGTAGCTGAGACCGAAGTGATGAATGTGTAAGGGGGAGTGTTATGAATGAGGGAGGCCTTTGGCCTCCCCTCCTTCATTACCCATTCATTAGGCCCCCATTACTTAGAGTAATGGGGACCCTTGGTCTCCTAGAGGCTTTTGGCCTCCCCACTATGAGATATATAAATAGAGCACCATGGCTCTTAGCCATGGTGACTTATTCTTAGCAATGAAATTCTCTCTCTCTCTCTCTCTCTCTCTCTCTCTCTCTCTCTCTCTCGAGTTCATTATCATACAACATAAATAACAATTATTGTGCTTTATTTTTTAGGGGAACTAAGATTTTGAGAGTGAATATCTTAAATGAACCATGCCCTTCGGGCACGGGTTATGACTAGTATATATATATGTATGTATGTATGTATGTATATGTATATGTATGTATATATGTGTATATATGTATGTATGTATATGTATGTATATAGAGAGATATATATATATACACACATACATATACATACATACATATGCGATGTTGGATGGGATGATATGGCACATATGGAGGGAGAGAAACAGGAGAATATTCGATGGCACCATTCTGATGCAGACTCTCCTGTTTGACAAAATTGCTAATGATGTTAGAATTGCTATGTGACATGTTGGATGGGATCAGGATGATGACGGCGCTCCCCCCCCCCCGTAAATTGGGGGCTTCTAGACTAGGCTAATCCTAACTTGTATTTTGCTTTCTTTTTGACCTACGGGTAGCGAAAGGTGCTAGTATTTGCTGGGATATAGGCGCATGTGCCTCTACTCACATTACTAACACCCTTCTTCCACCCGTGAGTGTCTTTTACTTTTTCTGTGATATCAATAAAGACGCAAAGCATATTCTCCAAAAAAAATACATGCATACATACATACATACATACTGTAACGGCCTGTTTTCGGACCAATTTGAATTTTTGTGTGTGCACAACAATTAGGTCTGTGCGTAAGGTGATTTGGTCTGTGTGCACAGCAGATGTCGTATGTGCACGCAGTAGGACCCTAGAACCTTGCTTGAACCTATAGATAGCCTCCGTGACTCGTGCCCGACTAGGGAACAAGTGTCAACCCAAGCCAACCCCGACGTGCGCCCAACTTAGAATTACCGTCGCCTTTGGACCCCGTACCCCTTTATACGCTTTACGTGCACATATTCTTGTTCGTGAACGTCTTTATTTTAGACCTTGTCTGTATCCGGACACTATGGTGTGATATGCCGTTGAGACCCTCTCGGAGAGTATTAAATTGTGGTGTTAGTTCGGATCGTCGTTTCACGGGTCGTTCTCCCACGATTTGACTTTGTTTGAAGAGGCGTAATGATTTCCACTTTTGTCGAGAGACCTTTTTATTTTTAATTTTGTTTTTCGTTGTCAAACTTGTGATTAGTCTTCTTAGTTTTATTTCTCTCGTCGACACGGTCGCCCCGGTATTTTTCTCATAATTATCGGGTTCTGTTTGACCCACTTGTGCACTAATTTCCCCATTAATCAATAATTAGGCCTAAGTTTAACATGATATCTTCCCTCGACTAAGCTCACCCTATTTTCCCCTTAACTGTACCTTGCCCTCTTACATTCTCTCTCCCCTTTACCCCCAAACTACCCAAATCCCATTGTTGAATAGCAAATGGGAATCTCCCATACTTATCACAACAAATTGTGATTTTGGCTATTCATCACCAAAATCCTACATCTCCTTAACTTCACTCCTCTCCTAACCCTCTTAAGTGCACCCCAAGTCCACCCCAAATAGCAAGAAACCCATTTAAATCTCACACAACCGTAAAAACCCTAGGCTCATCCCGTAAGCAGCCGCCAACTTGGATAAGCTCACGCAACTTCGCAGCCATGGCCACCTTCGGCACCCCTTGCCAGCGCACGGCCGGCCACCACCCCTAGCTACCTGAGGACCTCCTCCTCCTCCTCAAATCCGGCCTCCTCTCTCTTCCCTATCAACCAAACCGCCCAGATTTCTTTTCCCAAGCCAAAAAAAAACTGCCGCACCCCTTGATGGCCGGCAACCCAGGCCTACCTCCGGCTTCCCCTTCAGTCCCCTCCTCCTTGCCGTCGGCCGCCGGCCAACCACCAAGCACATCCTTCAGATCTGCCGTTTAACACTCAAAACCCCCACAAAACTGTTCCTCTACCCATATTCTCACGGCCAGCCACCTGGGTGTCGCCGCCGGCCACCTCCAGTTGCCGGCCACCACCTAGGCCCCCCCGACACCCCTATCATCCCCGACCACCCTCCTCTCTAGGCCGCCACCGTGGGGTCGCTGCTCCGCCTGAAACGTGCGTGCAGCAGCCGCAGCGGTTGCAGCTGGCCGCCGCCGCCGCTGCCGCCACCGCCGGCCGCCTCCCCTACTGCCGTCGACCCCCTTGGTCCCCCTCTGCATTCCACAGCCACCCTCAGGCCATCGAGACTCGAAACAGCGGGTATCTTCGCTGTTACGCATTTTTACGACGTCCCGACGCGTCGTATCGTCGCTTCGTCGTCCTCTCTCACTGTCGGGGTCTTCCGACCGTCCCCTGCTGTTCCTAAGGGTGTATTCCGACGTTGCAAGCATCTCCTACGACTCTCAACGTCGTAGGCCTTGCGTGCGTCAAGCCGTCCATTTCGGTTCGTTGATACAGCTTCCCGGAAGCCGTAGGGACGCCTACCGGTGCGCTACCCGCTGTTTGGAATCTGACCGCTGATAGGAGATCTGTGCTCCAGGCCTTCCACCCTTGACCTACCGTCGGGTGACGTGGCGTTGTGTCAGAATTGTCATCGACGTGGAGCGTTCGCATCTGGCTAGGTAACGATTCTCAAAAGCCTTCGTTGTTCTAGTAATTAGGACCAACTTGCTTGAAGTAACTCACATAGAACGAACTCATTAGAAAATCGCCTCGATCGATCAATGGACTTACTCTGCTGTGCACATAGGATAGATGGACTGATCGATCGAACTAAGCAGTATACCATAAGTCTGGTGACCCAGAGCGGGCCCAGTTAATCTGGCTTATCTTAGGTTGTTGCCTGTGGATGTTAGAATGCATGACTGTGATGATAGGATTATTGTACAGGTTCCGTAGATCCGTTGGTTGACCAGGCTCTGCTGGACTACATTCTTGCCGGAATCTTTCAGGCAAGGAATGAGACTTTAGTTACCGCTTTTATGCTTTTCTAGAATTGATGTTAGAACTGCTAGATTTATTTCTGCAAAATACTTGAAAATGATCGCATGATACTTTCTGCTCGAACCCACTTTTGAAATGCAACTTGAACCTCACATGCTAATTAATAAGCCAGACATTATAATTGTGTGGATCTTTGTAGAAGATCACAGGCGTGGGCCTCTCCTATACGGAGGTTGGCACTACTCTTGTAGAGCGTCTGCTGGCTAGCCCAGAGACGGCTCGCTTCGCATAGTTAATCGATGACGGGGGTGACCATTGAGAACTGGTGCTCCCCAGCTTTGGCTCACCCGTGACTGGTGCGCTCCGGTATGATACGTAGTATCATTCATGATTAATGATTTGTTTCGGATCGACGACGGGGGTGACCATTGAGAACTGGTGCTCCCCAGCTTTGGCTCACCCGTGACTGGTGCGCTCCGGTATGTTACGCCGTATCATTCGTGATCCTTGTCTTGTCTCGTGTCTAGATGGAGCGTTTGTTGGCTCGTGTCCATAACACAAACGACTCGCGGGTGGGGTAGGACAAAAGAGTCTAGCTGGGCCTGGGGGGTAGCTCCCCTCCGCCTACGCAGCTTGAGTCCTTAGGTTTTTCTTTGTATCGCAGTTGGTGCACTCCTGCCTGCTTCGCAGGGATGCACTCCGGTCGTTTGACCTTTTCTAGACTTGGACAATCTGACCAGATGGACACCCCTGGCAGATTGATAGAACTACATGAACAATAATTAGACGATCTGACTAGATGGACACCCCTAGCAGGTCGATTAGAACAACCCTTACTTATTTCCTGTTTTCTAGAACTCCTGTGTAGGTTGTCATTTAAATTCCATATAGAACTGCTAGAATTGTATAACTGCTTTAATTATGGTCTCATTAGTTCGTTGCTGACATGTGTTTTGCACATGTCACAGACTTGACTGAGCTGGCATCACCTGAGGATCTCAGCAGACTTTTCACTCTTTAGTTGCCCCTGGTACGTACAGTTTTAGTCTTTATGTTAAACTCTTTGTTGGTTACCTTCTGCGTTTGAATAGTAACTTTTTCTGCTATATCTGTTGTTTCATGCTAAATCATTTGATCGGACTTTCCCCTCCGCATCATAACTCGTCATGGACGCTTATTGGATCCTGAGCCTCAACGGCTCTAGTCCATGCGGGCTGGCCATGCCTCGCTGCTCAATCTTTTGGGAAGCGGGGCGTGACAGTTTTTGTGGTGGCCCATGCAGGTCTTGATCGAATGATTTATCGAAACAATAGTGTTGCAGTAACTATTCAAACAACCAACAATATTCGAGTCTGACATAAGTTAGTTAGGTTTAGACTAGTTCCTGGGCCCCCTCTAGTTTGGATTTGAGTGAGAATACATGAATAAGTTGAAGTTTAAGTGATGTATTTCTAACACATTGGATAATTACAAGGTTGGATTCTCGACTTAACAAGGAACCATGGAAGTGAGGACATTGAATCGAGGGAATGAGATCGACTCTTTGTATGCTGCTCGTGATAGAAGTGTGGTGATTAGAAGTCTTGCCTTAACGACTAAATGCGTAGACCTACATCAATCAAGTGAAATGTTATGCAACGGATATTAGGAGCATATTTATATATAAGCCGAGTAGCAACAATATAACATGGGTTTTGAAAAAAAAAAAAAACTAGTCAAGGATAACAACGTGGTTGATGTAAGTAATATGATCATTTGAGATGAACGGAAGAGATTCAGGGCGATAAGGTGATAACGAGATAGGTCTTATGATGGATTGTATAAGGTCGACAACATGATCTGTTTTGGACACAGTGATTTAAAGGAATTAAGAATCTTGGGAATGTCATGGGAGTTTCAAAGTCGACTATTCGAATACACGCCGGGTGCGTATTGATCACTGGATTCCAGTTAAAGTTTACGAAATGATGAAAGGAGATGACTTCTCCAGATCATGTGGATGGATTATAGTCATCAGTGACTAGCAGTTTAAGTGTCAATGAAAATTCTAGATCAAGTCAAGTGAGCATGTTTGGTTTTACGAGTGCTCAATGACCAGGAAATATGGGAAAAGAGTTAGTAGTTTGCCTTGGTTGTTTGGATTGAAAAGGAAATCTTAAGTAAGTCTGATGCCCGAAAATCTAGGATTGGTTGGTAGTTTCACTTTAGAGATTCCTAGAGGCAGCTAAGCCAAGAACCAATTGAAGCGGAGAACAACAGGATCATTATAACTGGTTCTCATGAACGGGCTTTTGAGTTGGAAATTTTATTGGTGTTTAAAAAGATTGGGACCAGCCAATTAGGGCTGGTTAGTTGGAGGTTGTTAACCACCCTAGATGTCAAATATTGGAAGTGCCTGCACATTAGAGCCTTGTGGTTGTTCTGCCTTCTCCGTAGATCCATGAGGAGGATTACCCGGCTCGTGTGAATATATATATCATTATCGGACATGCTTAGTATTCTTACTTAGGTATGTGAGCTTATGGATGAATAATGGAATATGTGTATTGCGATGAATGTAATAATTATGTGTATATAGTACATGAATAAGTATAGATACTTATGTAAGATAATATGTGTGTGGAAAGCTAAACCACTCTAGGGATGTCTGTGTATATAAGAGTTAGTATTGGAATATCTTCTGGGAGTGTATGTTGTTGGAGATACTTAATAATGGTTGAAATAATATGTTGGTAAAATTGTGTGTATATTAGGTATAATGAAACTAGGGTACTTATGGTTAAATGTGCATCCTTATTATTTGATCTATCTGTTAGTACGTGTGGGCGTGTGCTCGTACGTAGGTATGTGCTTACTATATGAATATGTGCGATATACGTACGGTAATAGGGTTATAAATTTTGTTTGGTATTGTTTGCCTTTACGGGATGTTGTGTGTGTACCTCGAGGTATACACGATTATTGTATGTCTTAACTATGAATGGATAAGTAGATGTATTGGTATACCAATTATAAGTAGTAGGATATGGTGTGAATATATGAGTTACATGAGCGCGACTATACGGTGAATGCATGTATTAGGGAAAGTATTATAACTATACGTGTGCTGATGTCTGTATAATTATTATGGTATACAAAGTGATTGAACTATGCGAGTATTACCTGACTAAATATTAGGTTTGATTGACATATGGTATGTATATGGTTGTATTGGTGGATGTGTATACATTGGGTGGTATTGGTATAGGTATATCTGCCGTGTTATGTATATAGAGTATTCTGATATGTGTTTTGAGTCTCACTCAAGCTTGAGTGGGTATACTCTAAGTATATTGTTATGTATGTTTATAGTTGCATATAGCAATGAATGATGTATGTATAGAGATAGGATTGTTTGCACCTGGTTGCGTTACGCACCTGATGGTGGGTCGCTATACCAGTATATAGTTATAGGTGTTGGTCTTGTGGTATAGTTATTTACTAAGGACTTGTCCGTGTGAACGTACGTGTGATAGCTAAACTAGGTGTGTAGATGTGCTGATTGCATAGTGGTATGATTGATATATATGAATGAAATGTTAGCGTGTGTGGGTGTGAACCATGCACGGGTAAGCATGTGCTTAGTTATAAGTATTGGTGACTATGGTATGTGTGGCGTGTCGTGAATATAGTGATAGGACGGTATGCGATGTGAATATATGGTGAAGTATCTGCGTGCATTTGAACGACTATAAATTTGTGAAATTCTAGTAATGGTGAATGTATATTAGATATAGCAGACTTGATTTAATAATGATATGATGTGATTACATGTGTTGACGTGTTTGGTATTGAATGTATACCGGGAACTATTAGGGGGTAGTATACCCATGTTTGTTTGTGCATATGTAGTTATCCATACGTGAAGAACTACGATTGTATTTACTGGTGTGAACTATTAAATTGGTTGTGGGTACGTGCACCATGGTATGTAATAAGTGTTTAATAGTTATATAAGGATGTATGTGACTATATGAATGATTGAAATATGTGTATGAATTTGACTGGCTATGATAGGTATAAGAGTATAATGTGCGTGAATAAATACATGTTAGTAGTGTTGATGATTAAATACCTGGCGCAAATATATAAGCACTTGTAAGGACTATACCTGGTTTGAATTATAATGTGATATGATTGGGGTAGTTACTAGAGCGACCAGATAAGTTAGAAAGTCCGAGGACGGACTTTATTCTAAGGTGGGTAGGATGTAATGGCCTGTTTTCGGACCAATTTGAATTTTTGTGTGTGCACAACAATTAGGTCTGTGCGTAAGGTGATTTGGTCTGTGTGCACAGCAGATGTCGTCTGTGCACGCAGTAGGACCTTAGAACCTTGCTTGAACCTATAGATAGCCTCCGTGACTCGTGCCCGACTAGGGAACAAGTGTCAACCCAAGCCAACCCCGACGTGCGCCCAACTTAGAATTACCGTCGCCTTTGGACCCCGTACCCCTTTATACGCTTTACGTGCACATATTCTTGTTCGTGAACGTCTTTATTTTAGACCTTGTCTGTATCCGGACACTATGGTGTGATATGCCGTTGAGACCCTCTCGGAGAGTATTAAATTGTGGTGTTAGTTCGGATCGTCGTTTCACGGGTCGTTCTCCCACGATTTGACTTTGTTTGAAGAGGCGTAATGATTTCCACTTTTGTCGAGAGACCTTTTTATTTTTAATTTTGTTTTTCGTTGTCAAACTTGTGATTAGTCTTCTTAGTTTTATTTCTCTCGTCGACACGGTCGCCCCGGTATTTTTCTCATAATTATCGGGTTCCGTTTGACCCACTTGTGCACTAATTTCCCCATTAATCAATAATTAGGCCTAAGTTTAACATGATATCTTCCCTCGACTAAGCTCACCCTATTTTCCCCTTAACTGTACCTTGCCCTCTTACATTCTCTCTCCCCTTTACCCCCAAACTACCCAAATCCCATTGTTGAATAGCAAATGGGAATCTCCCATACTTATCACAACAAATTGTGATTTTGGCTATTCATCACCAAAATCCTACATCTCCTTAACTTCACTCCTCTCCTAACCCTCTTAAGTGCACCCCAAGTCCACCCCAAATAGCAAGAAACCCATTTAAATCTCACACAACCGTAAAAACCCTAGGCTCATCCCGTAAGCAGCCGCCAACTTGGATAAGCTCACGCAACTTCGCAGCCATGGCCACCTTCGGCACCCCTTGCCAGCGCACGGCCGGCCACCACCCCTAGCTACCTGAGGACCTCCTCCTCCTCCTCAAATCCGGCCTCCTCTCTCTTCCCTATCAACCAAACCGCCCAGATTTCTTTTCCCAAGCCAAAAAAAAACTGCCGCACCCCTTGATGGCCGGCAACCCAGGCCTACCTCCGGCTTCCCCTCCAGTCCCCTCCTCCTTGCCGTCGGCCGCCGGCCAACCACCAAGCACATCCTTCAGATCTGTCGTTTAACACTCAAAACCCCCACAAAACTGTTCCTCTACCCATATTCTCACGCCAGCCACCTGGGTGTCACCGCCGGCCACCTCCAGTTGCCGGCCACCACCTAGGCCCCCCCCGACACCCCTATCATCCCCGACCACCCTCCTCTCTAGGCCGCCACCGTGGGGTCGCTGGTCCACCTGAAATGCGCGTGCAGCAGTCGCAGCGGTTGCAGCAGGCCGCCGCCGCCGCTGCCGCCACCGCCGGCCGCCTCCCCTACTGCCGTCGACCCCCTTGGTCCCCCTCTGCCTTCCACAGCCACCCTCAGGCCATCGAGACTCGAAACAGCGGGTATCTTCGCTGTTACGCATTTTTACGACGTCCCGACGCGTCGTATCGTCGCTTCGTCGTCCTCTCTCGCTGTCGGGGTCTTCCGACCGTCCCCTGCTGTTCCTAAGGGTGTATTCCGACGTTGCAAGAATCTCCTACGACTCTCAACGTCGTAGGCCTTGCGTGCGTCAAGCCGTCCTTTTCGGTTCGTTGATACAGCTTCCCGGAAGCCGTAGGGACGCCTACCGGTGCGCTACCCGCTGTTTGGAATCTGACCGGTGATAGGAGATCTATGCTCCAGGCCTTCCACCCTTGACCTACCGTCGGGTGACGTGGCGTTGTGTCAGAATCGTCATCGACGTGGAGCATTCGCATCTGGCTAGGTAACGATTCTCAAAAGCCTTCGTTGTTCTAGTAATTAGGACCAACTTGCTTGAAGTAACTCACATAGAACGAACTCATTAGAAAATCGCCTCGATCGATCAATGGACTTACTCTGCTGTGCACATAGGATAGATGGACTGATCGATCGAACTAAGCAGTATACCATAAGTCTGGTGACCTAGAGCGGGCCCAGTTAATCTGGCTTATCTTAGGTTGTTGCCTGTGGATGTTAGAATGCATGACTATGATGATAGGATTATTGTACAGGTTCCGTAGATCCGTTGGTTGACCAGGCTCTGCTGGACTACATTCTTGCCGGAATCTTTCAGGCAATGAATGAGACTTTAGTTACCGCTTTTATGCTTTTCTAGAATTGATGTTAGAACTGCTAGATTTATTTCTGCAAAATACTTGAAAATGATCGCATGATACTTTCTGCTCGAACCCACTTTTGAAATGCAACTTGAACCTCACATGCTAATTAATAAGCCAGACATTATAATTGTGTGGATCTTTGTAGAAGATCACAGGCGTGGGCCTCTCCTATACGGAGGTTGGCACTACTCTTGTAGAGCGTCTGCTGGCTAGCCCAGAGACGGCTCGCTTCGGATAGTTAATCGATGACGGGGGTGACCATTGAGAACTGGTGCTCCCCAGCTTTGGCTCACCCGTGACTGGTGCGCTCCGGTATGATACGTAGTATCATTCATGATTAATGATTTGTTTCGGATCGACGACGGGGGTGACCATTGAGAACTGGTGCTCCCCAGCTTTGGCTCACCTGTGACTGGTGCGCTCCGGTATGATACGCCGTATCATTCGTGATCCTTGTCTTGTCTCGTGTCTAGATGGAGCGTTTGTTGGCTCGTGTCCATAACACAAACGACTCGCGGGTGGGGTAGGACAAAAGAGTCTAGCTGAGCCTGGGGGGTAGCTCCCCTCCGCCTACGCAGCTTGAGTCCTTAGGTTTTTCTTTGTATCGCAGTTGGTGCACTCCTGCCTGCTTCGCAGGGATGCACTCCGGTCGTTTGACCTTTTCTAGACTTGGACAATCTGACCAGATGGACACCCCTGGCAGATTGATAGAACTACATGAACAACAATTAGACGATCTGACTAGATGGACACCCCTAGCAGGTCGATTAGAACAACCCTTACTTATTTCCTGTTTTCTAGAACTCCTGTGTAGGTTGTCATTTAAATTCCATATAGAACTGCTAGAATTGTATTACTGCTTTAATTATGGTCTCATTAGTTCGTTGCTGACATGTGTTTTGCACATGTCACAGACTTGACTGAGCTGGCATCACCTGAGGATCTCAGCAGACTTTTCACTCTTTAGTTGCCCCTGGTACGTACAGTTTTAGTCTTTATGTTAAACTCTTTGTTGGTTACCTTCTGCGTTTGAATAGTAACTTTTTCTGCTATATCTGTTGTTTCATGCTAAATCATTTGATCGGACTTTCCCCTCCGCATCATAACTCGTCATAGACGCTTATTGGATCCTGAGCCTCAACGGCTCTAGTCCATGCGGGATGGCCATGCCTCGCTGCTCAATCTTTTGGGAAGCGGGGCGTGACACATACATACATACATACATACATATACATATATACATACATATAATACATTTAGTCTTCTTACTAATTTTGAGGTAAAGGGACAGTTGAGCGTTCTTGCTAAACTATGTCTGTCTGGACTTGTTTGGCACATTTGGAAAGAAAGAAACAGGGGGGTATTTGATAACGTGAGAAGATGTAAAACTGTCATGTTTGAAGAATTTGTTGCTGACATCAAAGTGGTTATGATGAATCAAGACCCAACTTCTGCTGAGGAAATTGAAGCTTTTGGTTGCTGGGATATAAAGGATACTGGTTGAGTTCCACTTTTGCTTGTACGGTTTTATATTCTTGTAGTGTATGAGTAAGGGTCCTACTTAGGGGAGGGTTTTGATAGTAGGGAGTGATAGCGCTTGTGCCCTATCCTCCCTCTATTGAGACATCTCTCCTACTAGACTCCCTTTGTATTTTTTGTACATTTATAATATTACGCTAACTTTCCAAATAAAACATATAATACATTTATGGAAGCTTCTTTGAACTCTTCAGATATGGGACAACGCAACATGGATGCGGGTCTGGGAACTGTGGGAGCCAATCAACACAAGCAGCGGGCCTTGGGATCTCTAATTAGAGAAGACATTGGCCCTGCCTTGGACCAAATTCCCGATGCTATTGCCATTGACAATCCAGAGTGGGATATAGAAGTTGAAGAACAAATTAATCTTGCAGCGACCAAAAATGCTAAAAAGAGACATGAAACAATGCCATTGTCTTCCTCCAGGAAAAGCACCAGAATCCTGGAGAATAGTCATGGCCGGAAACCAACTGTTGATAGATGACGGTCTTTTTTTGGAATACCAGAGGTCTAAATAATTCAGTGAGAATGAGGGACTTGCGAGATTTTTTGAGGAAGGTGAAGCCTTCGACATTGATTCTAGTTGAGACCAAGCTCAAGTCTCCTGCTATGGGGAATAAGTTGGTTCTCCAGAAAGACTGTATCTCTTTTAATAATTTTGATGTGTGTTCTGGCGGTAGGATCCTTATGGGTTTTGATCCTAATGTTTGGAGAGTGGGCTTGTTGTCTTCCTCGGCCCAGCATCTCTCTGTTTCATGCACGAATTTAGGGGGTTCTCGTGTGTTATCACAGGAGTCTATGCTCGCAACTCTATGGAGGAAATGAAGGAATTATGGAAAATGCTGGAAGCTGATTGCCTTCAAGTAAATAAAGTAGCTTGTCTTGTAGGGGGGACTTCAACAGTGTGCTGTATTCTCGTGACAAGGTTGGAGGAAGGAAACTTACGACGAAAATGGTACGGGAGTATGAACTATGTATAGGCAGGTGCGGACTCCAGGGGCTGAAGAATACAGGGAATAGACTGAGTTGGTGTAACAATCGAATTGGGGATGACCATATTGCAGCACAGTTAGACCGGGTCTTCGATAATGCAGAATGGATTAACATTATGCCAGAATCTTATTTTGAATATTTGGAGGCAGGCACTAGCGACCACTGCCCCATGGCCGTTCATCTACATAATCAGGTACTCTCTAAGCCTAAGCCATTCAAATCCTTTAAATATTGGTCATTTTGCCCGGGTATAAGGATGTCATCTGCTCTCATTGGGGCATTAATATTGTCCGTACTCCTATGTTTCGGCTGGTACAAAAACCGAGTAGCCTAAAGCCCTTGCTTAGGGGCTGGGCAAGACAATACAAAGCTGATAAGTTGGTTGAGAAAAGCAGGAAGTTACTGGAGGAAATCAGATGCAAAACACTAATACATGATGACATTGACCTCCAAAAGAGATAATCTCTACTTAGTAGAGAGTTGTCTATGGCTCTGAAGATGGAGGAAGACATGTTTAAGCAAAAAATCCGTCAGGACTGGCTTACCCTTGGAGATCGAAATAGTAAATTTTTTTACACCCATATGAAGGCCAGGACCAGCAGGAACAATTTGCTTCACCTTATAGATGAGAAGGGCATGCAGAACAGAACATATGCATATCTGATGGAGGAAGCACCTTCTTTTTATAAAAGGCTATACAATCAGACCAACTATTTAAATTCCTTCAAAAACCTAGTGCCTAAGCATATCTTAACTGAGGAGTCTTCTTCATGGCTTAGCAGAAGGGTCTCTAGCGAGGAAATAAAGGAAGCAGTTTGTCAAATTAGGGCTGACAAGGCACCGGGACCTGACGGATACAATATGTATTTTTTCAGTATAATTGGGATATTATTGGAGATGAGGTCATTTCTGCAATTAAATCTTTCTTCGTGTCGGGTTCTCTCCTCAGGAAAGTCAACCATACTTTTCTTACTCTGGTACCGAAGAATTCTAATGCAAGTGGTTCAGGAGACTATCAGCCGATTGCCTGTTGTAATGTGCTATATAAGTTCATCAGCAAAATTTTATGCAATAGACTAAAATTGGTCGTACGTGAACTGATATATCCTAATCAGTCTCCTTTCCTTAAAGGGAGACTCCTTTCAGATTGTACTCTTATTGCCCACGAACAGATAAGAGATTTCAGTAACCCGATGGGAGGTAGAGCTTGTTTGAAGTTGGATTTAAGGAAGGCATTTGACAGTGTGAACCGGGAATTTATCTTCTACTTTCTGCATCAACTACAGTTCCCTGACACTTTTATAGCCTGGATTAGAGAATGCATTTCCACGCCTTCATTCTCTGTTATGGTAAATGGGGCTCCTTATGGATATTTTGGCAGTAACAGAGGGCTTCGACAAGGTGACCCCATGTCCCCGTTTCCTTTTGTTATTATCATGGAGACTTTCTCTATCCTTGTTGACAGAGCAATTAATTGCCGCAAGATCCAGCCTATGAGGCGAAGAGGTTCCATCTCCCACCTATTATTTGCAGATGACTTACTGGTATTCTACAGAGCAAACAAATCCTCCTTCTTGGGCAATAAAAATCTTCTGGCGGAGTTTTCAGGTTATACGGGGCTTGTGGTTAATTGGGACAAGAGTTCGGTATTATTTACTAAGGGGGTAAAAAATAAAGAGTTTCTTGCTGAATTCTTGGGGATCAAAATTGCTACCACTATCACTAATTACCTAGGGTTGCCTCTCTCCATTAAGTACCCAACGTCCGCTAACTACAAGAAGTTGATTGATAAATGTAAGAAAAGGATGGGTGGTTGGTCTTCCTCGTCACTTTCCATTACGGGGCGTATTGATCTTGTCAGGTCTGTTATATATGGTATGGTGGATTTCTGGATGCAAGCGTTGCACATCCCAGTGAGCATTCTGAGAACTATAACTGTGGCATGCCGAAGATTTATTCTGGGAAACACACGAGCTTGGGCTTGGGAGGATTTTTGTAAACCAAAATTTGAAGGGGGCGTGGGTATTCGGCTATTAGAGGAGCTCAATAAAGCTGCTGGAGTGAAGCTTTCCTGGAGATATTTAGCAACCAACCGCATATGGGCACAACAAATGCGGCTGTGTTATGCTTCTTCACCAGGTTTTTTTCGGCTAAGTCTTCTGTATCTGACTCCGGGACTTGGAAGAGGTTGCTCCGGTGCAGGGAAGTTTCTCAAAGGCTCATTAAACGGGATGTGCACGATGGGAGATCAACAGTGTTCTGGACTGATAACTGGCTGGATGGAGATCCACTTGCTCTACAGGTTGTGGTTCCAATGGGTGCCGACCATCTGCTTGTGTCCGATTACTGGCAGAGCACCGGATGGAGCTCTGATCCGGAACTTGATGCTGTGCGACCCCTACTGCAAAATATTAGATTGAGGTCGGGGATAGATAGTTGGAAGTGGACGCAAGGTGAGTCATTCTCATTCAAACAAGCATGGGATGGTGTCCGTAAAAGGAGTCAGGTGTTTCCCCTTCATAAATTGGTGTGGTACCCTAACCATATACCAAAAATGTCACTCAACCTTCTCAGAGCTTTCAGAGGTAAATTACTTACCAGAGACAAGATTATCAGGTGGTTGCCTAACTCTCCAATCAATTGCGTATTATGCGATGATAATACGGAGGAGAATATCAATCATTTGTTCTTTGACTGCAACTATTCAGGCTATATATTCTGCGGGTCTATGTTAAAGCTAAAGGTCCCAGGCCAAGTGCCCTCATCCTTACCAGAGGTGGGGAAATACTTCTTGGCTAAATTTGCTGGCAAGGATTGTTTAAGCCTTCTTTCCAAAACCGTTCTGGCGTCCATGGTTTGGCACATCTGGTGTAACGACTGCTTTTCATGTATCTGGATTTGATATAATATAATATATGTTTTGGTGGATTTTCTCCTCATGTGTGGTTTTCGTCTCCGTAGCTTTCATTTTCGATCGATTCGTCGTATTTTCTCGCTTCTTCCTTAGGATTTTCGATTTCGAAGTTTGTCGTTCGTGACGAACTTCATAACGGTCGTATCTAACTATTAGATCAAGCCTAGGAGTCTTAGGAATCGATCCCGGGGCCCCGTGCTCCGTATCGGAACTTTTTATGCTCATTAGCCGGTATAAGAAGGGGCACCGACCGACTAGATGACGATCCAGTCGGTCGGCAATCCTTCTTGGACCGACTAGTTGGCTTTCTAAATTTCTCAAGAGTTACTGTTTATCGTTAGTCGGTCTAAGAACGTTGGTTGACCGACTAGGTTGCAAACTAGTCGGTCGGCAATGCTTCTTTAACCGACTAACTCATCATCTAAATTTTAGTATCAATACTGTTCACTCTTAGTCGGTCTAAGAACGTTCATCGACCGACTAGATGCTAAACTAGTCGGTCAGTATTTGTTCATGGACCGACTAACTCTAAATCCTATTTTCGTTAAGGAGTTACTGTTTACACTTAGTCGGTCTGCGTTGGTCGACCGACCGACTAGTTGCCAAACTAGTCGGTCAGTGGTTGTTCTTTGACCGACTAACCAGTGTTAAAACCCTAATTTCTGGGCAGCCGCCAGCCCATCCTATTTAAACCCAACCCAAACGTTTTCTTCTTCCTCAACACGACCCAAAACCCTAAAATCTTCCCCATTGAGCCCCCATCTTCCTCCAAGCTTCATCCCTTCATTCCAAGCCCTAAATCCATCATCCAAACCATCCATTCACTCTATCTACCTCTCATCTTCCCCAAAATCTCACCAAATCCATCAAAATCCCCAAATCCCCCAAAACCCTAGTTTCCCCAAACTTCTCCATTTGCTTCCAGATCTGATCCTAGGGTTCCCCGGAGTGTTTCTTCCGCCTCCTCTCGGTAAGAAATCGATCTACCGTTGTTTTCATAACCTATTATTATTTTTATGAAACCCTAATAAATTTCATGTTGTTTGGTGTTTGTTTCCCCCATAACAGCGATTTCCCCGTAGATTAGCATCCGTGAGACGAAGTGGTCGTCATCCCCGGTGCTAGGCAAGTGAAACTTGCCATTTAGGGTTTAGGCCATGTTTTAGGCCATTTGCTTGTTGTAGGCATAAAAGAGGCTAGGCGACGAAATGATACTCGCCTAGGCGCAAATTGGGGAATTAGCTTGACAACGAAGCTAGTTCCGACATATAGCATGTTGCACAATTACCATGTCATGTTTACTTTCCATTAACGGTACGCGAATTAATTGTCATGTCATTGCATTCTTTAAGTGTTTTTGTGATTGCGTAGCTTTGCTACGAATGCTTGTGTTCCTGGCTCGTGTTCCAGAAGCGGGCCATGTGTTGGTTGATAGCCAATGCCCGAATTGCGTGTTTCCGGCTAGGTGCACCCCTACGCCAAATGTTTAAGAATGCGAGCTCATGTGCGGGGCAACCCCGGCTCACTTGCTGAGCTCATGTGCGGGGACCCTGGCTCCATTACGTGTGGGTATTGGTGTAACGACCACTTTTCGTTGTACGTTTTTCGTGCACGTGCTTTTGGCCGTGCACGTGTTTGTTCTAGACTTTGTTCGTTGCGAACACTTTCGTGTGATATGCCGTTGTGAACGTCTCTGAGAGTATTAAATAGTGGCACTATTTTGGAACGACGTTTCTCGAGTCGTTTTCCCACAATTTAAACTTACTCGATGAGACGTGACGATTCTCACTCTTGACGGGAGACGTTTCTATTTTTAGTTTCGTCGTCCGACGTCGAATTTGAGATCAGTCTTCTTAGTTAGCTCACTCTCGTCATCACGAACACCACGATATTTATTTTATAATTTTTGGAGTTTATTTGACCACTTTTATATTTTTAACAAGTTTTATATTATTTTTAATAATTAATTTTTATATTAAATTCGGCAAAATAAAATTTATTTGAGTTTTAAACGTTTTAAAGAATTTTTGAGCCAATTTCCAGCTCATTTGGACCAAGTCAAATCCTAGGGTGAGTTGGAGAAGTTGAATTTCAAATTTTAAATTATTTTAAACTTCTAATCATATTAGATTTAGCCCTAGACCAAGTCAACCCTTCTATACTATATAAGCAACCCCTAGGAAGACCTATTTTCGCAAGAAATTAGCCCTAGCCTCTTCCAAAACCCAAATTGGACGTTGCGACGATTCGTCGCAACGTTGCGACGTTCAGCCACCGCACGACCGAAGAAACGAGGCCGTTTTCCCCGCCCCGACCGATGCTTCCGCCCGCACCAAGCCCCGCCTGCACCCCGCTGCTGCAGCCGCTCCGTTCCCCGCTTCGACCGATAGGATCTCTCGGTCAGACCGAGAGACCCGCTCGACATCCCCACATCTCCGCACCGCACCGACCCCCGCACCGTTCGCCCGCTCCGCTCCGCATCTGACCGAGCCGTTCGCCCGCACCGACCGCTCTCCGCATCGTTGCAACGTTGCGACGTTGCAACTTTCGTTCCCCAGTGTCTGACCGACGGCCCTCCCCGCAGCGACCGAGAGAACCAAGGCTGCGACCGACCCAAGCGCTGCACCAAGCCCGTTCCCCCGCAGCGACCGATGGCAGCCCCCGCATTTGGCTGTGTACGACCGAGAGCAAACGTCGCAACCCCGCATCCGTCGCACCACTTGCCTCCGTGGGCCCCCCAAGTTCTCCAGAGTTATTGTGGGTCCCCCAAAGGCCCCTAGGACTGCTGTGGGCCCCACCTAGGTGTGTTCTCTTCGACGACTTGCCGCGTACGACGTCGTCGCACGTCATAGCCCGTCGTCGCACGTGCGAGCTTTGGAATCTGGAATCGTCGCCCGGGTTGATGCTCTGAACTTTCCAGCGAGGAAACTATATTGGAATCAGGACTTGGAGCGCGTTCTATTATTCCAACCCCCGGCGTCGCTACCCGACGCCGGTGTAGCTTTCGCGTCGTGTTGAGGTAACGTTTTGCACCCCTAGGACCCCCAACCAAATTGCATGCTAATCAAGACTAAAATCAGTATTTTTAAAGTATTTTAAATGTTTTAAATTCACTAATCAAGATTAATAATATGGACTTTATGCCGGTGGACTTGTGCACGTAGGATAATTGTGATTTTTGGACTCATTGGACGGTGTGCTCAGACGTCGTACTGGCAGGCAAGTGAAACTTGCCAACTCTTGTGTAGGGCCATGTTTTTAGGCCACTTCCTTGTTCCTAGCGTAAAAGAGACTAGTCAGTGAAATGATAGCTGGCTAGACGCCTACTTGATCTAGTTTGACAACGAAACTAGATCCGTCACCTAATTGATCTAGCTTGACAACGAAGCTAGATCCAACCCTTTAAACTTGTTGTTCATGCATACTAAACTGTCACGTTTACTTTCCTTAAACTGTACGTACTTTTAACTGCCATGCATTGCATCTTACATGTCATCCAAATTGATTGTTGCATCGTAGCACACGCTACAAAATACTTGTACAAATCCGTGTTTCCGTGTCCCTGGCTAGGTGCACCCCTAGGCCATACTTATTAAAAACACTTCCTGGCTCGTGATCCAGAAGCGAGGATTCCAAGTTCGGGGGTAAGGCCCTGGATCGACACACGTGGAGGGGCAGGGATAAACGTTCGCTTGAGCTTAGAAGTGGCCTGATCAGCCCTCTAGCCAAAAGACGGAATCTCTGTGCACGAGGTGCTTACTTTCCTTGTCTTGTACTTGTCTTGTGAATGATTCATGTAATACTTGTCATCCATGCCATGCCATGCTCGTACTTTACTTTACTTTACTTTACCTGCTGCACTCATACTTTAACTGCCATGTCATTGCATCATGCTAGAACTGCTAGGTTGCTCTTACTTGTACTTTTAGTTTCACTTGCACAAGTCTTCCAGACTTGCTGACATGTGCCCCTTTCTCTTTGGGTGTCACATGTTAGACCCTGAGCCAGAGATAGTTGTAGCGGACGAGGTAGTTGCTGACACTGAGCCTACGTTCGTCGAGGAGTTCGTGGACACCTGTGACCATTCTTTGAGTCTTTGTTGAGCTTTATTTTGCTTTAGGCCTTTTGTTAGTTGTTGGTGCGTAGCACCGTTGTTTTGTACTTTGCACTTTTGTTGGCCATGTTTGGGCCTTTAGTCTCTTTTTCTTTTAGCCTGGTGGCTTTTTCTGTGATGTGAAACTTATTTTATGGATATTCTGAGATTATTCTTTTGTCTCATTTCATTATTATTATCTTGTTTCGCTCGTGTTGCAAGGACCTGCTGTTTTAAATTGATTGACGCTTATCGGACTTGCAGCTTTGTGGCTTCAAGTCTGAGCGGACCTTCTCACGCTTCGCCTCCATATTTTTGGGAAGCGGGGCGTGACAGGTTTTGTTGGTGGCCCATGCAGGTCCGGTCTTGCAATTGCAAATTAACGAAGCAAGGATAATAACGGAATGTCCATTAAATAAATTGCAACATCCGAGTCATAAGCCCTGAGTCTAGTCGTTTTCTTACGACACTAGGTGGTAAGAAGACTTAGTTAGACGTCTGTGCTTGCTAGTTAGAGGCCCCTGATTGATAGTTAGGCTCCCTGTCAGCAATTGATCGCCGTAGGAGTTACCCTAGTGGTCCTTGCCTAACCCTGACCATATTAGACTTCTAGATTCTCCTTCGGTCGTTCGCTTTTGGGTTCATCGATTTCGGACCAAGCTGAACGCATTCCTTTACCGTCTAACCTTTAGAAGTCTTAGCGCCTAGTTCCTAATCTTTAGTTGGTCGACCGTAGGAATTTCTCCGTAGACTTTTCTGATTCATAACCTAGGCATATGAATGTTTTGATCATCCGACCAATTTCCTTGCCTCGATTCACGAGATCGCCCCGTGACGATCGTCGTCAATTTTCAAACATCGCCATTGCAAAACTTGAGTCTTCGGAAAGTATTTTTCAATCTTCTCTTCCACTAAGTTTAATTTTGTCCAAAATTTTAATATACCTATATTTCATCCTCCTTCATTGATTTAAATTTTTAAAACGTTTGTCAGAATTTTTGAAACTAGCTTATAGTATTTTCCTAGCCTATGTTTTTCGTACTTATGCAAATGCGTCGTCCCTTCATATATTAATTTTATTCTGAATCGTACTTTTATTCAACTTGTAATTTTCCCGCCTAATTTATGCCATTCATATGCTTTTCAAGACATATGGAATTTCAGCTTTCAGCAAGTTGGCTTTTGCTCGTCGTTCTCGCTATTTCAGATTTTTGCAAAATTACTATTTTCATAACCACTTCCCGATTTAGACCCTCCGTGATTTGATATTCTTATACTAAGTCATTATTATTATTTTTCCGTTCACCATACATACTTTTAGAATAATTTCTAAACTAAATTGAATTTCAATTATTTTTATACCTGTACCAGGCTCGTTGTTCTTGTATGCTAAGAGCTTTGTGTAAATCAGTTTTAATTTTTGTACACCCTGGTTCTCTAAAAAGTAGTTTCAAGATTGATTATTTTAAATTTTTTCCATAGCCTAAAAGTTTTGAAAGCATTTAACACGAGTTTAAATTTTTTCCGTTACTTGATTTCATTCTTCGACTTTCCAAAACTTTTGACAACATTATATTAAAATTACTGACGTATAAATTTTCTAAAACCCCGTCCTTAATATTCGTGTAAATGATTTTACTTCCTCTTACATTGATTTTATATAAACCAATAAAACATTTTCTCTTATTATGAATATTCGACTCAAACTTATTTCAACTCGCTTTATCGATCTTCAAATATTTTATACAGATGAGGAATTCCAATTTTTTGAAGTACAACAGTTTTCAATTTTGCGTATTTTAGCTCATGCTATTTACCCTATTTTCTTTTCCCCTCCTATAGAAGCATCACTACATCTCCTTTTCCTTCTACCTAAACATCACCATCGAGTCACTGTTTTCCCTAACCAAGCTATCTCCTTGTATTCGTCCTATCTGAACTCGTGCCTATCGATCCTTCCCTCGTCACTCCCTCGACCTCGACCTCCCTCTATTGCTTAGGCTTTAGTGTCCGTCAATGTCTGTGTCAACCCTTAATTGTTAGTAGGCCCTTGGACCTTGTGAGGTAGTCGTAGTGCACGTACCTAAGTTGTGTACGTGAGCTTGAATGAGTATACTCCATGTAGTATATTAATGGTTTTATATTGTGTGATATATATATATATATATATACTCGGAGTTATTCGTGATAGTATGAAGTTGTTGTGTGTTAGCAGTTATAGATTTTGTGTGGATAGCAATACTATACTAGGGATGCCGTTGTATATAAGAGTTAGCGTTGAAATATCTAAGTTGTGTATGTAGTAAGAGATACTTATAATGGTTGAAATAAAATGATTGGTAAAGCTATGTGTATGTTAGTAGTGATAATAATAAGAGTACGTATGGTTAAGAGAGTAGGCTTATTGAGTGACCTATATACTAGTACGAGTGAGTATGTGCTCGTAGGTAGATATATATGGTGCTTATATGTAAGTAGTTATGTTTTGTTGCCTGAGTATATAAGTGTTATGCATATGGTAGTAAGGTTATAATTTTGATTGGTATTGTTTGCTTTTCGGGATGTTGCATGCGTGCATACCGTGAGGTATACACGACTATTGCACATCTTAATTATGTATGTGTGGATGTGTTAGTATACTAATTATAGGTAGTAGGCTATGGTGTGAATATATACATTATTTAGGTGTGACTATACGGTGAATGTTTGTACTAGGGAGGGTATTATAAATATGTGGGTACTGGTGTCTGTATTATTATTATGGTATATAGAGTGATTGAACTATGTAAGTATTATCTGACTAAATATTAAGTGTGATTGACCTATGGTATGCATATGGTTGTATTGGTAGATATATATATATATATACATATATATATGTTGGAGTGGTATTGGTATATGTATGAATGCCGTGTTACGTATATAGAATATTCTGATATGTGTATTGAGTCTCACTCAAGCTTGTGTGGGTATACTCTAAGTACATTGAATGTATGTTTGTAGTTTGAATATAGCAATGGTTGATGTATGTATAGTGATAGGAGTGTTTGTGCCTGGTTATGCTACACACATGATTGTGGGTCGCTACGCCAGTATATAGTTATAGGTGCTGGTCTTGTGGTATAGTTATTTACTAAGGACTTGCTCGTGTGAATGTATGTGTACTAGCTAAAACTAGGTGTGTATGTGTGCTAGTAATATAATGGTATGATTGGTATGCGTAAATGAAATGCTAGCGTGTATGGGTGTGCACCATGCACGGGTAGGTATGTGCTTAGTTATAGGCTTGATGACTATGATATATGTGACGTGTCGTAAATACAGTTATAGGACCGTACGTAATGTGAATGTATGGTGAAATATTGGAATGCATTTGAATGACTATATATATTATGAAATTATAGAAGTGGTGAGTGTATATTATATATGGTGAATTTGATTTAATAGTGGTATGGTGTGACTATATGTGTTGAAATGTTTTGTATTGGATGAATATTAGAGGGTAGTATACCCTTGATGTTTGTGCATAGGTAGCTACATATAGGTAGAGCAATGATTGTATTGGCTAAGTGTGAGACTATCCTTATATAAGTATCTGAACTGTTGTTTTGCGAGTAGTAGTTATATAAGGGATGTATGTTTATATATATGATTGAAATACATGTATGAATTTGACTGACTATAATAGGTATAAGTGTATACGTGCGTGAATGTATATACGTGTTGGTAGTATTAATGTTTGACTACTTAGTGCATATATAAGCACTTGTAATGACTATACCTGGTTGAATTATTATATGACTTGATTGGGGTAGTTACTAGAGTGACTAGCGATATTAGAAAGTCCGAGGACGGACTTTATTCTAAGGTGGGGAGGATGTAACGACCACTTTTCGTTGTACGTTTTTCGTGCACGTGCTTTTGGCCGTGCACGTGTTTGTTCTAGACTTTGTTCGTTGCGAACACTTTCGTGTGATATGCCGTTGTGAACGTCTCTGAGAGTATTAAATAGTGGCACTATTTTGGAACGACGTTTCTCGAGTCGTTTTCCCACAATTTAAACTTACTCGATGAGACGTGACGATTCTCACTCTTGACGGGAGACGTTTCTATTTTTAGTTTCGTCGTCCGACGTCGAATTTGAGATCAGTCTTCTTAGTTAGCTCACTCTCGTCATCACGAACACCACGATATTTATTTTATAATTTTTGGAGTTTATTTGACCACTTTTATATTTTTAACAAGTTTTATATTATTTTTAATAATTAATTTTTATATTAAATTCGGCAAAATAAAATTTATTTGAGTTTTAAACGTTTTAAAGAATTTTTGAGCCAATTTCCAGCTCATTTGGACCAAGTCAAATCCTAGGGTGAGTTGGAGAAGTTGAATTTCAAATTTTAAATTATTTTAAACTTCTAATCCTATTAGATTTAGCCCTAGACCAAGTCAACCCTTCTATACTATATAAGCAACCCCTAGGAAGACCTATTTTCGCAAGAAATTAGCCTTAGCCTCTTCCAAAACCCAAATTGGACGTTGCGACGATTCGTCGCAACGTTGCGACGTTCAGCCACCGCACGACCGAAGAAACGAGGCCGTTTTCCCCGCCCCGACCGATGCTTCCGCCCGCACCAAGCCCCGCCTGCACCCCGCTGCTGCAGCCGCTCCGTTCCCCGCTTCGACCGATAGGATCTCTCGGTCAGACCGAGAGACCCGCTCGACATCCCCGCATCTCCGCACCGCACCGACCCCCGCACCGTTCGCCCGCTCCGCTCCGCATCTGACCGAGCCGTTCGCCCGCACCGACCGCTCTCCGCATCATTGCAACATTGCGACGTAACAACTTTCGTTCCCCAGTGTCTGACCGACGGCCCTCCCCGCAGCGACCGAGAGAACCAAGGCTGCGACCGACCCAAGCGCTGCACCAAGCCCGTTCCCCCGCAGCGACCGATGGCAGCCCCCGCATTTGGCTGTGTACGACCGAGAGCAAACGTCGTAACCCCGCATCCGTCGCACCACTTGCCTCCGTGGGCCCCCCAAGTTCTCCAGAGTTATTGTGGGTCCCCCAAAGGCCCCTAGGACTGCTGTGGGCCCCACCTAGGTGTGTTCTCTTCGACGACTTGCCACGTACGACGTCGTCGCACGTCGTAGCCCGTCGTCGCACGTGCGAGCTTTGGAATCTGGAATCGTCGCCCGGGTTGATGCTCTGAACTTTCCAGCGAGGAAACTATATTGGAATCAGGACTTGGAGCGCGTTCTATTATTCCAACCCCCGGCGTCGCTACCCGACGCCGATGTAGCTTTCGCGTCGTGTTGAGGTAACGTTTTGCACCCCTAGGACCCCCAACCAAATTGCATGCTAATCAAGACTAAAATCAGTATTTTTAAAGTATTTTAAATGTTTTAAATTCACTAATCAAGATTAATAATATGGACTTTATGCCGGTGGACTTGTGCACGTAGGATAATTGTGATTTTTGGACTCATTGGACGGTGTGCTCAGACGTCGTACTGGCAGGCAAGTGAAACTTGCCAACTCTTGTGTAGGGCCATGTTTTTAGGCCACTTCCTTGTTCCTAGCGTAAAAGAGACTAGTCAGTGAAATGATAGCTGGCTAGACGCCTACTTGATCTAGTTTGACAACGAAACTAGATCCGTCACCTAATTGATCTAGCTTGACAACGAAGCTAGATCCAACCCTTTAAACTTGTTGTTCATGCATACTAAACTGTCACGTTTACTTTCCCTAAACTGTACGTACTTTTAACTGTCATGCATTGCATCTTACATGTCATCCAAATTGATTGTTGCATCGTAGCACACGCTACAAAATACCTGTACAAATCCGTGTTTCCGTGTCCCTGGCTAGGTGCACCCCTAGGCCATACTTGTTAAAAACACTTCTTGGCTCGTGATCCAGAAGCGAGCATTCCAAGTTCGGGGGTAAGGCCCTGGCTCGACACACGTGGAGGGGTAGGGATAAACGTTCGCTTGAGCTTAGGAGTGGCCTGATCAGCCCTCTAGCCAAAAGACGGAATCTCTGTGCACGAGGTGCTTACTTTCCTTGTCTTGTACTTGTCTTGTGAATGATTCATGTAATACTTGTCATCCATGCCATGCCATGCTCGTACTTTACTTTACTTTACTTTACCTGCTGCACTCATACTTTAACTGCCATGTCATTGCATCATGCTAGAACTGCTAGGTTGCTCTTACTTGTACTTTTAGTTTCACTTGCACAAGTCTTCCAGACTTGCTGACATGTGCCCCTTTCTCTTTGGGTGTCACATGTTAGACCCTGAGCCAGAGATAGTTGTAGCGGACGATGTAGTTGCTGACACTGAGCCTACGTTCGTCGAGGAGTTCGTGGACACCGGTGACCATTCTTTGAGTCTTTGTTGAGCTTTATTTTGCTTTAGGCCTTTTGTTAGTTGTTGGTGCGTAGCACCGTTGTTTTGTACTTTGCACTTTTGTTGGCCATGTTTGGGCCTTTAGTCTCTTTTTCTTTTAGCCTGGTGGCTTTTTCTGTGATGTGAAACTTATTTTATGGATATTCTGAGATTATTCTTTTGTCTCATTTCATTATTATTATCTTGTTTCGCTCGCGTTGCAAGGACCTGCTGTTTTAAATTGATTGACGCTTATCGGACTTGCAGCTTTGTAGCTTCAAGTCTGAGCGGACCTTCTCACGCTTCGCCTCCATATTTTTGGGAAGCGGGGCGTGACAATTGGGGGGTAAGAGTTAAGCGGCCAATCAACTGGGAGTCTGCCAGATCAGCAACTGCAGTGGTAAGGCGTAAACTCTGGGTTTTGGGGTAGTTGTTAAGCGGCTAATCAGCGAGTGTGAAACCATTCAGCTGTAAGGCGTAAACAACTACAAACAACGTGAATAGTGAATTGATTGATATTGATAGTAGCTTGGCTACTCTTGTATTGTCCCGATGAATGTTCTCTTGTACAAATTGTCTTGCCATGCCTTGATTGTGCACTCATGTTATAACTGCCATGTCATGCATACTATAACTGCTAGGTTGCTAGTTGCCTTACTTTCAGTTTCCTTGCCCAAGTCTTTTAGACTTGCTGACATGTGCCCCTTTACTCTTTTGGGTGACACATGTTAGATCCTGAGCCCGAGTACCTTGTTGAGGACGAGGTGTTTGCTGACGCCGAGCCCGAGCCTGTGTTTGACTGGGAGTACGTGGACACTGGGGACCAGTCCTAGTGTCTTCATGTGTTTTACTTTTGTTAGACTGTTGTTTTGTTATCGGTGCGTAGCACCTATACTTTGTTATGTTGTTGCTTTGGTTGGCCTTGTTCTGGGCCTTTAGACTCTTTTCTTTTAGCCTGGTGGCTTTTCTGGATGTTGAACTTATTTTCGTGTTGGACAATATTTGAGATGTGAGATTTTATTTCAGTCTCTCCTTGTATTATTATTGTTGTTCTGTTGTGGTTACAGGGACCTGCTTATATTTTATTGACGCTTATCAGGTTTGGGGCTTCACAGCTCCACTCTCGTGCGGACCTTTTCACGTCTCGCCTCCATTTAATGGAAGCGGGTCGTGACAGGTTTTAGTGGTGACCCATGCAGGTCTCTCTGTAACTTCGATTTTTGGAATGACGATAATAATATTAGAATGTCCAATAAATTAATTTCGACGTCCGATGTCATAAGCTATGAGTCTAATCTGATTCGTTCTCTATGTCATTAGATGGCAGGAAGGCGTTTCACCCGTGGTGGGGGCAGTGGTGCACTCCCTCATGATGAGGAGCCTGAGCGGGAACCCACCAGCGGTGAGATGATGCGGATGATGCTCTAGATGATGTAAGTGCAGTAGGGCGTGCTTTTGCAAGTCCAGAATGCTCCACTTGCTCGAGCTGCCCGGGCTCTTCCGGATGCCCCTCGCTCTGAGCCTGGAGCGAAGCAATTTCGGGAGCTGGGTCCCGCATATTTTGATGGTTCTGAGGGTCCTCTGGCTGCCGATGAGTGGATTCGGAACATCGAGGACAATCTGAAGATGGCCAAGATCACCCCTGTTGGATGGGTTGATTTGGCGAAGAGGCAACTCAAGGATAATGCTCAGAATTGGTGGGATGCGGAAGAGAAGATGTTGGTGGAGCCGATAGCTTGGGCTACCTTAAAGGCCAGATTTGAGGGTGAGTTCTTTCCGAAAGCTGCCAGGGAAGAGATGCTGCAGCGTTTTATCGATTTGAAGCAGGGGAACTCGTCGGTGGACATGTATCACCAAGAGTTCATGAGGCTGAGTCGGTTTGCGCCAAAGATGGTGCAGGACGCTGAGGAGAGAGCTCAGAGGTTCCTACAGGAGCTTGCTTCGGAGCTCCAGAGTTTTGTGACCTCTTCTGACCGGGAATCTTATCAGAAGGTTCTAGTAGCAGCTAAGAGGCAGGAGATGCTCGTGAATCAGAGGAGAGGGTCTATTGTTGGTGCTGGGAAGAGGCCTGTGGAACAGGCGAGAGCTGTGGTTAGACCTGGATTCAGGCCTAATCAGTCCGCTCAGTTTAAGAGGCCAGGAGGGCCTATTCTGAAGTCTTGCCATTTCTGCGGCAAGCCTGGCCATATCAAGGATCAGTGTCGGAAGTTTTTGGGCCCGTGTCTAGTTTGTGGTGATGCTTCTCATGTCACGAAGGATTGTCGGCATGCGAATCAGCTGCGGAGGGCTCCTGTTGCAGCTCAGCCGTTGCAGCAGCGAGCGTCTGTTCCTGCTGGTCGTGGAGCAGCTCTTGTTCCGCAGGGGCAGGCTGTTCCGTCGAGGAGGCAGGCTTTTCTGATGACCGCTGCGGAGAGCGAGGCTGTGGATGAGGTTATCGCAGGTAATCCTCATTCTAGCTTTACTTTCCTAGCTGGTTTTGATTGTTAGATTGTGTTGTTTGCTTGAACATGGTTGTTTGCTAGACTAGGGTTTGATTGTTAATTGATTGATTAGGTGTGGTTTTGGTTTGCACATTTCCTGCACGAGTCCTCTTTGACTCTGGTGCATCGATGTGTATTATTTCTCGGAGCTTCGTGGAGAGGCATTCCTTGTCGACGTCCCCTCTTTCCAAGAGTTGGAATATCGTTACAGGGAATGGTGTGGTCTCGGTGCATCGTGGTTGCAATTCTTGCCCGTTGGTGGTCTGTGGACATGAGC
>CM061139.1:43255298-43281544 GCA_030789695.1 Scilla litardierei | reverse complement strand
CAAACCCGGCCTACTCTCCCAACAATCGAAATCATCCGAACCTCAGCTACCGGGCACCTTACCAACAGCCGGCTCAGCAACAACAACAGACTTATCAGCCGGCTAGGTCCCAGCAGCAGTTCCAGCAGCAACAATTTCAGCAGCAACCACCACCACCACAGTATCAACAATAGCCACTAGGAATCAGCAGCCCGCCCAGCAGCAATACGGCCAACAGAGGGCCATTTCTCCGGTTGAGTCCCTCTTGACTCAATACATAGCCAACTAGGAGAAGATCAATCTAAAGATGGAGATGGGACAAAGAGTCCTCACTGATCAGGTGACCCAGCTGGGGTTGCAAGTGGCTAACCTTCAGAGACCTCAGAATCTATTACCGCCACAGCCTGAGGTAAATCCTAGGGGGGTAAATCGGACCTTGGCACTCACACATGAGCATGAGAATGTGTCCGCCATCGTCTTGAGGAGTGGAACTCAAATACCTACGAGAGAGCCCCCCCAAGGACCGGAAGCACCGTTGGTCGTGGAACGACCAATTGAGAAATTAAATGACGACGGTGCTTCGTCGCCCAAGCCGACCACTCCAGAGGGAGTTCATGGAGAGGAGAAGAAGAAAGATGAGGAAGGGAACCTAAGAGTGTTCAAGCCCGTTGTGCCTTTCCCACAACGGCTCGCCAAAGCCAAAATCGATGAGAAGTATGGCAAATTATTTGCCATGGTGAACGATATGAGTTTACAAATGCCCTTCCTCGAGGCCATATAGACGATCCCCTCCTATGCAAAATTCTTGAAAGACTTGGTGACACGGGGATCTAGAAAAGAAAAGGTCATGTTAACGGCGGAGTGCAGCGCACTCATTCAGCGTGCAAATCCGCCCATGCTCAAGGACCCCGGAAGTTTCTCCATCCCTTGCTCTATTGGGGAAGTGCAAATCCAGAGGGCGCTTGTTGATCTTGGTGCGAGCGTCGGCTTAATGCCCCTATCATTGTACAAGAGAATAGGGATGGGAGACTTAGAGCCCACCGGCATGACATTGCAACTTGCTGACCGTTCGGTCAAGTATCCAGTGGGAGTGGTGGACGACCTCCCCGTCGATGTGAAAGGGGTGCATGTACCAGTTGATTTTGTGGTGATGGACATGCCGGAAGACAAGCATACACCAATTATTCTTGGACGACCCTTTATGGCAACCGCCGGAGTGTTGATAGACGTAAAGAATGGGAAGCTTTCCCTGAATGTGGGCCAAGAAAGAGTCGAATTTGACTTAGGCTTGTCGATGAAGCATCCAAACCCCCCGGACGATCCTAGTATCAATGTGCTGGAGAATGAAGAAGATAGAGCTGTTGAAACGAGTGCCTGGGAAGTGCTCTCGAGGAATCCCCCCGATAGCTTGGGGGACCTTAGAGAGCAAGTTGGCTCCCCTAAGAATGAAGTGGCTAATGAGGCGATCACGTGACATGTGATCCCTCCCGGATTTCCTAAGTCTCCTCCCACGAGGATTAAAGGAAAAGAACCCATGGACCTCACCAGTGATGAGGTCCGGATCCTGAAAAAGATGGCGGTGGATGCCAATTTGAGGGAGAAGCCCCCGGATCCTGTCAACAAAGGGAGGGTAGTCGAGCAAATCTTTTTACAGCCGCCAACTACACCGATAGACACAACCTCTGGAGCTGAAGAGATGCCGGATTTTGGGCATCACCCGTATCGCCCACCATGAAAATCATCAACGGGCGTCGAGCTAAACGACGTTAAACAAAAGCGCTTCATGGGAGGCAACCCATGTTCTAAACTTTTGCTTCGCTTTTTAGGATTTTTTTCTCCTTTATTTTTCTCTTTTTTTATAAATAAATCCAGCCGAAACAACTTCCGTGAAGGAACTTAGGAGATTTTTGGGTTTTTGCAGAAATCAAGACCCCAGCCGATCGGGTGATAACTCACCCGATCGGTTTGGACATATCAGCTTACAGCCGTGTCTGTCACCAAATGAACCGACCGGGTGGAGAATGATGAGACCGGGTGAGCAGATCGGGTGACCTGGGGGAACTCTCGGAAAAATCTCAGAATTCGTCAACCGACCGGGTGACAATATGCTAGACCGGTTGAGGGACCGGGTGAAAAACTCTGAGTTCTCGGGAAAATCTGTGGAGCGGCGAACCGATCGGTTGAGTTCTCAACCGATCGAGTCGCCTGTAGCGTTTCTTCAGCATCAAATTTTCGACCTAGGGTCAACCGATCGGGTGAAAACTCACCCGATCGGTTCGACTTAAAACCTATAAATACCCCCGACCCACCTGCTCACAAACCCTCGCCCGATCTCACCGTTTCTCCGTCATTTCGCCTTCCTCCAAGCACCAGACTGCCAAAATCCCTCTCCCACAACCTCAAATCATCCATTAGTCTCTCTCTCCACCTCCCCCTCGCATTTCTCCATCTCTTCCTCTCTCTCCCTATCCTATTTCCTATTTTCTAGCCCTAATTCCCAACACCCACATCCACCTTCGAATTTTTTGCTGAAGAAGAGTGCTGCGGCTCCACACTTCTCCAATTGCATGGCATTGGGTCATCTACAAGCGGGGAGATCTAATTGCTACGGGGTAACTTCGTTCCACTTCTCGAATTTCAATTTTTACCCTAATATTTGATTTGCTTGGTTTTCGTGTGTGTGCACTTTAATAGTATTTTGCACCCATTTGCATCATCCACACACACATGGCCCGGGAGAGAGATAAAGGAAAAGGTATCTTGCGGGAGGAAGAACCGTCTCGTAAGAGACGTAAACAAACACGTCCTCCTTCCCGCACATGCGAACTGACACTTGCCCCTCCCGCACCTATCATTCCCCCTGTAGACCCCATGTTGGGCCCGCATGGATACATATTTAGGAACCAAGAGCAGAAAGACTTCTACCACAGACTTGACACTCTGGGGCGTTTATCAACCAAGTTTGCCCACACCCAATCACTCGTCGACCTTGGTGTATTCACCGAGGTCGAGACTCTTTTTGCTAATCTAGGTTGGTTGGCCTTCCTTAATGCCTCTGCGGTATCTTACCCGTCACTCACCCTAGAATTCCTTTCCTCCCTCGTTTGTGAGTCGGGGTCAACCGTCACTTTTCGGGTGCGTAACCAAACCATTCGCACAAACTTAGACACCATCTGCGATATATTTGGTTTCCCTATTCTAGGGAATGAAGCTATCCGTCACTACGGATATCCCCCGAAATTTGACGTCGATAATTTCTGGTTCCGCCTCACCATACTCCGCCGCTATCCCCGGGGTAAGGCCAAGGCCTCCTCCATCATCCATCCCATATTTCGTCTGGCCCATAGGATCATATCATCTGCATTTTTCCCGTGGGATGAGTCAGGCACCGTGACTATCCCCGATCTTTTTATTCTCTGGGCCATGACTTTCCTCTTTGTTTGTGATGATGATGGAGTTAGTTTCAGGGCCCCGGTTGTCCCTGTCCATGCTGGCGATTGGCTTGTTTACAAGCTTCTCGAGATTAGCAGGGCCGGGAAGGGCAAAATCTGCTGTGGGGGTAATATCACTATCATTGTTTCTTACCCCCCGTTTAATATCCATATCCCCCGTGGTCTTCCCATCGCCGCAGGACCCTCACGTCTAGATCTTGACGTCCTGCGGCACATTCATATGATTAAGCCCCGCCCCGACGGTCGTTTCGAATTCAATTATGGCCACCCCCCTCGCCCCTACACTATTCTCCCCAACCCCGCTCGCATGACTGTGGCTATCGTGGCGGATTGGACTTTTCCGCCCGACCCTGAGTTCTTTGAGGGGTTGCACCTTCCTTTCTTTCCCCCTGACGCACGTAGACCACCTTCCCCTGCCGCCCACTTAGGCGAGCAGGATATTCCTGCGTCCCGGGGAGATATGGGGGCTGGCCCGAGTCACCCAGTTTCTGCTCCTGGCCCCATCACTTCTGAGCACCTCTTAGCGGCCATTTCTGGCCTTATGTCCTGTGCCGGCATGACCACCGCCGCCGGAACTACTTGCACATTACCTGCCGGCACCACTTCTGCCTCACGTCAATCCACATCCTTTATGCACCGCCAGGTCTCTTTCCGCCTTGCTCTTGAGAGGGAGGTCGCTGCCCTCCGTGATCTCGCCATGTCATCTGCCTCCTCGGACCCATCACTGTCCTCCTTTCTCACTCACCCACGTTTCCTCGCACTTGAGAGGAACGTGGCTGCCATTCTTCGCCTTCTCACTCATATCCACGGACCACCACCACCCACACCACCACCTTCACCACCTCGACGATCTTCTCCGCCACCTCCCCACACATCCCCACCTTCATCACCTCCCCCATCACGTTCTTCTCCTCCGCCATTCCACCCATCCCCACCTCCCCCACCCCCACCTAGGCGATCATCTCCCCCTCCCTCATCTATTCCCATCCCGGTATCCACTTCCCCCCTCCCGACCACTTCCATCGCACCCACACCATCTTCTACCTCCTCCACAGTCACATCATATGTGCGCCGCAGGAAATTGCCAGTGCGCTCCAAATCTCTCCCACCCCCACCCACTACCGTCACCATCACATCTTCTCCCCCATTTCTATTCCTTTCACCACCGCCTTGATCGCCGTCCTTCCACCACCACCCACCTCCACCGACACTCCTCCCATCGTTCACACCACCGCTGCACCTATTCCTCCACCTCTTTCCCCACTACTCTGCACACCCCCCGCCTCCCCCGACCACCCAGCCACACCCTCTTCCGAGGAGGGCGAGGATTCGCCTTCTCCTGATTTTTTATTTCACTTTGTTTTTTGACCCCCCTTGCATATTTCTGCACTTTTACGCTCATATTTTATTGCTAGCATTGTCATGTCTAGCTTGGGGGACGTCTATTTTGGTGTGTTGTCGTGTTTTGTTTTATTTTCTTCTTGTGTGTGTGCTTGTTTTTACTGTTTATTTTGTCGTGTCGTGTGGTTTTATTTCGTTTTTCGTGTCGTGTGGGTTGATTTTGATTTTTCTTTATTTTCAGTTTCGTATTTGTGTTTTCCTCGTTTTTCATTTTTTTGTGTCGGTGCGTATTCCCCCCATTTTCATTGCCCTCCCGTACTCACTCTTATTGCATTGAGGAAAATGCAAGATTCAGCGTGGGGGAGTCGCACTTTGTGCGTCATTTGAGTCTTTCTTTTTCGTTTTTGTGTCGTTTTCATCGTGTTTTTATTTTTTCTTCTCTTCTTTTTATCTCTTTCTCCTAGAGATGAACCCTATGATGAATCGCCACAAAATCACACACACCTAGCATGGCATCGATAATCACATTCACTAACCCTAGGATTTCGAGTTCTCTTGCATTTCACGCATCGTGGGTCCTCTTAGCTTTTTGTGAGTCGTGTGTCGTGCCTATCTGTTTGGTGTGCTTCTACTTAGTGATTTACTTTATATACCTGTCCAGGAATGACCCCTAGATTATCATGTTTCGATATGAATATGCGGTACTTATTTCTACTGTCTGCTTCTTCTGCATGCTATATATATCGTACGCTTCATTTCGCATGACTCGGGATTCCACAATTAAGGACTAGGATAACTCATTTAGCCCATGCTATATTTTACGAGAATAGTTTCCCTTGCCCAAGTGTTTAGATTCCGATTTCTTTTTTGTTTTACTTGGTGCAAATCCCCTCGTCGTGTACCGTTCTCCCACTTGGGAGAGTACACATGTGTAGAGCCAAAAACCCAAAAATCCAAAAAAAGGGGGGAGAAAAGAAAAGAAAAACCCAAAAAGAAAAGAAAAATTTTGTATAGCAAAAAAAAGCAAAAAAATATACAAATGCCCAAAACCCAAAAAATTCCCGTGTGAATATTTTCCTACTTGCCGAGAATAAAGGGAAGGCGAGAATTTGCACCGAGTGTTCTTCTCCACATCATCTCAACCTCCATCGGTTTCGAAAACACTTGGCTTAGGAACTTTTTAGCTAGTATCTAGGCTATAGTGGTGTGATTTCCTTAACCCTAGTTGTGGAGTCCCTGACGCATGATATGTTTCGATTCTCTCTCTATTCTCATGCATGCTTGAACTATATATTCACCGCTTTTTCCAATTCGAATCGATATTTGGAACATTTCTTGGATTTGTGTATATCGAGCTTTATCACACATCGTAGATACTGACACCGACTACTAGCGCACGACCACACTCACTCGCGCTTCACCGCGTGGGCCCACGGCACTTATTTGGACTCGTATTCCTAGGTTTAGTGATGTGATTTGGCGTTTGCTTGCTTGGTGTGTCGTTTTTTATTTTGTTGGCCCTGACGGGCGATCTAGGATATAGAGTTTTCTTTTTCTCTCTTTCTCTCTATTTTTCCCCTCCGAGCTCCCACTCTCACTCGTCTTCCTCGAGGACGAGGAAGAGTTCAGCTTGGGGGATTTTGACGTGCGTTTATATTTCATATATTTACGCGCGTTTTCTTCCGTGTTTTTCCGTATTTACAGCCGTCTTTTATTTGTTTTCTCGTGTTTTCTTGTATTTTCTTGTTTTCTTTCACTTTTCCGTATTTTCCGTGTTTTGCAGGAGTTTGCTGGCATTTGGGACGCAAAACGATGATATCATGTGTCCCCAGAGCAACGGGAGGAGTCATGCGTGATCCAGGGGGTCAAACGACGAAGATTGCATCTTTCAGCCCCTCACCCGGTCGGTTGGTCATCTCCAACCGATCGGGTGATGCACGCGTGCATCACCCGGACGCAGCTTGGAGCTCACGAGAAGTCACCCGGTCGATTCAGTGACCGGGTCAAAAGCTCAAAGTCTCTGGAAATTCGAAGCTGATTTCCAACCGATCGGGTGACCTTCACCCGATCGGTTCACCTGTAGCTGAATTTCAACAGCCAAGACTTGAAGCTCCAACCGGTCTCCTCACCCGGTCCGCGCAAAGATCCAATCGGTCGGCACCAAGATCCAACCGATCGCACCAAGTTCTAACCGACCGGTTCATACTGACCGGGTGAAACCCCCGCATTACGCTGTGATTTTGTGAAGCGGCTTACCCGACCGGTTGACTTGTCAACCAATCAGGTGATGTCGTTTTCTATAAATAGAACCCTAGGTTTCCCAGATTCGGGAGTTGGTTATTTTTTTACTGTTTTCTTCATTTTGTGACGGCTGTAATTTCTCAGTTTTTGTAAGTTTTCGGATCTTTGTAAAACTTTAGTATTATCTTAATTGCTTTACTACCTTTGCATTCCTATTGTCTGATTATGATTTTAACGGTTCATTTTCGTTTAGATCGCTTTTAATGAATATTTGTGAGTAGTTCCCAAATCTGGGATTTTGGCGGAAACCCCTTCGGGGGCTCTTCCCGATGCGTCCATAGGGTTAGGAAATCGATAGGGATTAGGAATCTAACGGTTACGCGGGGTGTTTTATTGTCATCGGCGGGAAAAAGACCGCCTTTGACCGTTGGGCTAAGGGGGAATAAACTTGGCGGTTGACTCCCTAGCCATAGCTCACGCCCTTAGCGTAGACGCCGAATCCTAGCGTGCGGGAGCGGCAAGATGAGACGTTGGGAGTTATCGTTGCGAGCTTAGTGCTCCCGGAGTCGATCAGTGTTAATGGACACGGGAGTGCCCACTGATCGAACCCGGGAAGTCCGGCGTATCATCCTGGGCACCGACCGGAATATCGGGCCCATGGGATGCCGGTACCACTTTTAGAGGTAACGTCTCACCATTAGACCCTAATTCCGATCGCCATCCTATCCGTAGGCCGTATCGGCGAGGGTCGCTCGTTGGAGTGGAAACCAAAGTCCCGGGTTTTATTTTCAAATTGTTTATACCTTGCATTCCTTTACTGTGACAACCCATCATCCGATCTGGGCTAGCTCGCCTACGGGGTGATTTCGGTCCTCTTTGACACAAGCACATCCTAGCCTCCCTGTGTTCGACCCCCAAGGCACACTACAACACCGTGCGCTTGCGGTTACAAATATCTAAACCCTCACGCGGGTCCCCCGGCCATTTGCGGCTCGCAAACCGGGGGCACGTCATCACTTCCGCTAGGGAAGCACCTGAAACGTCCGCAGGCTTTTTGTATCACGGAGATCACTTCCGCTCGGGAAGCATCTGAAACGCCCGCAGGCTTTTTTGTATCACGGAGATCACTTCCGCTCGGGAAGCATCTGAAACGCCCGCAGGCTTTTTGTATCACGGAGATCACTTCCGCTCGGGAAGCATCTGAAACGCCCGCAGGCTTTTTGTATAACAGTGACATGACGCGACCAGTGTACAGAAGATGTTATTCTAGGGTATCCACACGCACGTACACACAGGAATCCTACGGTGTCAAAAGTTTTTGTTCGTCGGACTTAGACTTCGTCGTTAAGTCTAAGTCGTCAGGGTGACCCGGACGCTATCATTTCACGTCCGGATCTAAACACTTACAGTCTAACAGTCCTAACAATTTAAGACCAAGACACAGCCAAAACACAAGTGGGTACACTTGCCTGCGGTGGCGAGTGTGTCGTCCTCCGGAAGCGTCTCGTCCAAGCGTCTCGTCTGCAGAAGTCCGTCTGAAATAGTGCCACGTCGACGGTGTCAGGTCTCAATTTTATCAAATCCTATTATGGTTTGTTTCTAAGTTATCGGAACTATCATATTCGTCAAAAGTCACATTTTGGTGTTTCATCAGCCTAGATCGACCACTACCCTATGTGCACAGAAAAGTCGTCCGATGGTCGATCTCTACAGTGGGCAGCGTTTTACAGATGCAGAAAGTAAATTTAATTATTGTTGTCCAGTTTTAGTTAAGGTTCAGTTTGCTACAGTGTGGGTTTCGCTACGAGTTAGGGGGACTAACCTGGTCAGACGGTCACGCGTAAATCTGGCGTCGGATCTGGGTTCAGCTACGAATCGCGTCGCGGCTCCAGTTACTCGACTACGGTAGCGCGGATCTATCTGTGAAATCGGCTATCGATATTAAGATAAAACTGAACAAAATATTATTATTGATCTAACTTGTGTACACATAGATTCATACACGTGTTCTTAATAATCTAAATTAGGTGACCCATATATTATAACTATATTAAAGTTTATAAGCTGCTATTTATATGATAGAACATACAGACTATATATCAATTTTTCAAGCTACTGCTCCAAACATGTATGCACTGACAACCCCTAGGTACCAACTTTTAATATTTAAAGCATAAGTTAACTATTTTATAATACTTATATCCCCATCTGCAACCTTGTATAATCAATATGGAATCATTCACATATGACTCACCTCTGCGTTAGTTCGCTGCTGAGTTTGGGTTACATGAGGGCCACGGCGTCGGGTTGCTTCGTGTGGGTGGCAGCCACGCGCCGGAAGGAAAACAGCAGCAGCCGCTGTCGCTATAGTCGACGCAGGCGGCTGCGCGCGGGAAAGGCGGTGGCAGGGGCTCCGGGGACCGCCGGTGAGGGGGTGTCACCGTGGAGGGCCGTGGGGCGGTCGAACCAACGGGGAAGGCCGGTGACCGGCGGTGGCCGCTGTAAGAAGGGCAGCGCGCGACAATGGGAGAGAGCAGGAGAAGGCAGCATGGATAGGTGGAGGAGACCGGCGACGGAAGTCTGCTGTTGTGGTGACCGGTGACTCAAGGAAAGGAGGCCGGGAGAGATTCGTGTGCGAGGGGTTTGCTGGAAGAAATGGGGGAGATGGCCGGACAGCGGGGTCGTCGTGAGAGGTGGACGCTGCGAGGAAGTGGGGGTGTTGTGTTGATGTTTGCGTGGGCGAGGGGAGCTGCTCGCGGAGGAGGTGAGGCCGCTGCGGGGTGGCATACGCCTGGGCGAGGGATGAGAAGATGGCCGCGTGTTGCTAGACGTGTTTGCGTGCGCTCGTGAGAAAAGATGAGGGTAGGGTGGCTGCTAGTTTGGCGTAGGGGGAATACAAAAGAAAAGAAGTTAGGGTTTTAATTTTATAAGCAAGGAGTAGTAGGGTTATGTAGGCATGCTGTGTATGATAGGCTGATTCTAAAAGACCTAGTCTTGGTTTTTATAAAGGGCAGTACGTGAAGAAATCTTAGGTTTCTCTCCTAGCTTAAGTAGGGTAGGCTCAAAATAATAGGAAACCCATTATTCCTAGGTTTCGGCTGTGCACAAAAATTGACCTAGGTTTTGGCTATTTATATTAGGATGGGTAGAGACGTCACGTGAGGAGAGGAGCAGTGCGTGTGGTAGTGGTGTTGGGATTTGTAGGGCTCAGTTAGGATATGAATTGGTTTTAGATTTTTTTTTGTTATTATAGAAAATTAGTAAAAAAAATAAGACCCTCCTTTAGAAATCAACATGGAGCACTTATAGGGAGCTAATGATGGGATTAAATGGACCTAAGTTTGTTTTAGGAAAGACCAAAAACACACAGAAACCACATGAACATTCGAATTTAAAATTTATTGTAATAAAAAGTTTTTAATAAAAAAAGTGTCATGCAGGGAGGTCTATAGGCATCCGAAAAATAAAAAGGAAAATATTGGGGTGATCACGCCTCCGAGAGGATTGTGAATACGGGGTCCGGTCACGCGTTCGAGCTACGGAAAGTAATAATAAAATCAAATACGGTAACGCGCACACAAAACAACCAAGGATACAAGTTACAAACGTTCGGTCGGAAAGCGACCGTTACACTGGCCGAGGCCAGGGCCTGGCCGGCCGTGGCCGGCCTCTGGCCGAGGCCAGGCCAGGGCCAGGGGGCCCTGGCCGGCCTCGGCCAGGCCAGAGCCAGCCTCTGGACGAGGCCAGGCCAGGGCCAGGGGGCCCTGGCCGGCCTCTGGCCAAGGCCAGAGCCCTGGCCGGCCTCTGGCGGAGGCCAGGACATGGCCAGGGGGCCCTGGCCGGCCTCTGGCCGAGGCCAGGCCAGGGACAGGGGGCCCTGGCCGGCCTCGGCTAGGCCAGAGCAGGCCTTTGGCCGAGGTCAGGCCAGGGCCAGGGGGCCCTGGCCGTCCTCGGCCAGGCCAGAGCCGGCCCTGGCAGTGTCCAGGGCCAGGCCGAGGCCTACCCTGGCCACTGCCACGGCCACTGCCGGCCCTGGCCGAGGCCAGTGCCCGGCCAGTGCCGGCCCTGGCCGAGGCCAGTGCCCGGCCAGTGCCGGCCCTGGCCTCGGCTAGTGCCGAGCCCGGTTGACCCAATTTTTTTTAATGGGGGGGGCTTATGTGACTAAAAGGGGGAAACTTGCATGGCGGTGGCTTGCATGAACAACCCCTATGGGTCTGAAGGCAGTACTCTGCGACAAAATTCTCCTATAAGGGGGGAGTGCTTGGATCCATACGGGAACCGGCGACGGTGGCTTGCAGAAAAATCCCCTCAGGGGGGATCCGGCCTTGGCACGGCAACGGCTCAACCCCGGCAATGGCCAGGGATTGCCGAATATTTCGCTAGTATCATAAGGGTACTAGGTTAAAATACACGTTTTGAAATATACGTTTTCAAAAAAACGCTTTTCCGCTGCAAAGTACTATAAGAGTACTATTATTTGATAAAGTGATGGGGAAATATTGAAAGTTACTCTAGATGGTGATTGGAAACGTAGTGACCTTTCCGATTCTAGAATAACATTTTCAATATTTTTCGAAAGTAACTTATCAAATTATAAATATCATTCCAAGTGGGAGTTGAAATTAGAACTATCCAAATGGGATATTCTATTATCATTTCAAGTGAGAATTATGTTTTAAGAATTTTTAATGCAATGTTTTTGATCAAACCTTCGGTTTTGTGTCTTTGCAGCATTTTAAAAGTAAAATATCTTCCACTTCAAAGAATATCGTCGCTGAGTTAAACAGAGGTGAAAAACTCAACGATGATAATTACAAACTATGGTCCATCAAGATACAATACGTTCTAGTGGAGCAAGAAGTGCTCGAAACTCTAAAGAACGTAATGATTGAACCTGGGTTGGGCACTACGCCCCAACACAGACGAGACAAGGAAGCTTTTGATGCTTGGTCTCGGAAGAACAAGATAGCTCGCATTACGTTATTGAGCAGTATAGCCGATGACATAATGCGCATCTTCCGAGAGCATGACTTAGCCATGGACATATGGTCCAAGCTTGAGGAGAAGTTTGGTGGCACATTGGTGTCCAAACTTCGTTCTTTAACTATAAGATTTGATTCATACAAGAAACGTCCAGATCATTCCATGGGGAAACATCTGCGACATATGGCGAATCTAATCTCAGAGTTAAAGGATGCAGGTCATGTGCTCACTGATGAGCAACAAATCCAAGCAGTCATACGTTCCCTGCCAAATGGGTGGGACCAAATGAAGATGCATATCACTCATAATGAGAGCATCAAGACTTTCAGCGATGTTTCTAAGCACCTCGAGTTAGAGGAAGAGCGACTTGCGGCTGCCAAGCCAAGTGCAGAAGTGCACATGGTTGCTAGTTCCTCACACGGGGGAAAGAAACGGAAAGATCGTTCGAAGTCTACTAATGAACGTAATAAGCAACCTGAGTCTACCAAGAAACCCAAACATAAGGGTGGACACAAGAAATGGCACAAGAAGAAAGACTTGAAGAAGATCAAGTGCTTCAATTGCAACAAGTTCGGTCACTATGCTCGTTCGTGTACGAGTGGAAGCGACGAGGTAACTTGTAATTATGTTATTTCCATATGTGTTTCTAGTTCAATATTTCTTGTGGAATCTAATCCATTTTGGATAATTGATTCAGGTGCCACCGACCACATATCAAGGGACAGACAGTCCTTCGTGGAGTATCACCGGATACCCCAAGGAACAAAGTGGATTTATGTAGGAAACAACACACGTGTTGAAGTGAAAGGCGTTGGGACTTACAAGCTAGTCTTGGACAACGGCCGCATTATCTTACTACATGATGTCCTCTTCGCTCCAGATATTCGAAGGAATATTATATCTGTGGTCGTGTTAATGGGTCTTGGTTATAGCTGGTTTTTTCATGATTGTAAAGTGGACTTGTTTTGTAATAATTCCTTAATTGGTACTGGGTATGTATTCAAAGGATTTATTGTATTAAATACAATGTATGACTCTTCATTTTGTAATGAAAATTTCTTTGTTACAAATTCTTCGACTTATGAGTCTGATATAATTTGTTGGCACGCAAGGCTTGGTCACATTGGACCAACACGAATGGATAGACTTGCCAAACGTGGCCTTCTATCCAATGTTTCAAAGGTTGATATGTCGACTTGTGAACATTGCCTTGTAGGAAAATCTTGTCGCAAGCCGTTTGGAACCGGCACAAGGGCCGAGGTTCCATTACAGCTCATCCATTCGGACATATGTGGTCCGATGAATGTCAAGACAAGACGCGGGAAGTCCTATTTCATCACTTTTATTGATGACTTCACCCGATTCGGTCATATCTATTTGATATCCCACAAAAGTGAAGCATTAACCTGCTTTAAAAACTATATGAGTTTGGTGGAAAATCAATTAGATCGCAAGATTAAGGTCTTACGAACCGATAGGGGCGGTGAATATCAATCAGCAAGTTTTAAGGAACTTTGTGATGAAAAGGGCATAGTTCATCAGGTAACTATGCCTTATACTCCTCAACAAAATGGTGTTGCAGAAAGGAGGAATAGGACTTTAATGGAAATGGTCCGTTCAATGATGGCACAAGCTAACTTACCAATCACCTTTTGGCGTGATGCATTATTGACGGCCGCTTTCATATTAAACCGCGTACCCTCGAAATCAGTTAGCTCCACTCCTTATGAGTTGTGGAACCAAAGGTCTCCTGACTTAAACATTTTAAAACCTTGGGGATGTGCATCCTACGCACATATTTCCTCCCATAAGTATGGCAAACTTGGGCCATGGGGAAGGAAATGTATCTTTATACGATACGCAGAAAACTCCAAAGGTTATGTTTTCATTAGTCAGGAAGACAATGGAGGTCTAATTGAATTTGAGTCGAGGGATGTCACTTTCTTGGAAAACGAGTTTCCAACACAGGGCGAGATAAGTCAGGACTTATCTCTATTTGAGATTAATGATCAAGAAGGATTACCTCATTCGAGTGGGAGAATTATTGATGAAGACAAAAATACGTTTCAAACTTCACCAATGGATGATACGAATGACGCAAATCCTATTCCATACGGGAATAATGATCCAAGTGGGAGCAGTTCTAACGACATTCTAAGTGGGAGTGATGTTAGAATTGATCTAAATTCGAGTCAACAAGGACTTGAAGAATCTCAAATACGACGTAGTAATCGTATAAGGTTGGCTCCTCTAAGATTTGAGGATGAATTTCCGCAAACCTTTAAGACTTTACTACAGGATGATGACGATCCTGCTACTTTCAAACAAGCCATATCATGCCCTGCGAAAGACAAATGGATGGAAGCGATGAAGGAAGAGTTGAAATCCATGGAAGTTAACCAAGTCTGGGACTTAGTTGACTTACCCAGAGGACGTAGAGCTATTGGGAACAAATGGGTTCTCAAGATCAAGCATAAGGCTGATGGCTCTATAGACAGATATAAAGCCCGCCTTGTCGCGAAAGGTTTTACGCAACAGGAAGGGATAGACTACGAAGAGACTTTCTCACCTATTGTTCGTTTTACCTCAATTCGCCTGATTCTGGCTATGGTAGATTGCTTAGACCTCGAATTACATCAGATGGATGTAAAGACTGCCTTTTTCAATGGAGAATTGGACGAGGAAGTCTATATGGAACAACCAACAGGGTTTGTAAAAGAAGGAAACGAACATAAGGTTTGTAAACTTCGTAAATCCATATATGGTCTTAAACAATCCTCGAGGCAATGGTATATACGATTTCAAGAAGTTGTCTTATCAAATGGTTTTACCATGCTTGATGAAGATAACTGTGTATATATCAAGAGGATTAAAAACAAGTATGTTATTATGTCTCTATACGTAGATGACATTTTAATAGCCGGAAATGACAAGGGCTTTGTGATGGATATCAAGGCTTGGCTTTCATCAGTTTTTGAGATGAAAGACATGGGAGAATCCGCATATATCCTTGGAGTTAAGATTTCAAGGAATCGTTCGAAGAAACTTCTTTCTCTTTCACAAGAGACTTATATAAAGAAGGTTTTAGAACGTTTTAATATACAGGACTGCAAGTCCATTGATACTCCTATAAGCAAATGCGACAATTTATGTCTGAAATCATGTCCAAAGAACCAAAAGGAAAAGGAAATTATGGAAAAAGTTCCATATTCCAGTGCAGTTGGTAGTCTTATGTACGCTATGATGTGTACAAGACCGGACATCTGTTTTGCCGTTGGAATGGTAAGTCGTTACCAATCCAATCCAAGGCAAGTACACTGGAAAGCGGTTAAGAGGATAATGCGGTATCTTAAAGGAACTACGGACTATGCTTTATGCTATCAAGGAGATGCCTTGAGGCTCAAAGGCTACACTGATGCTGATTGGGCGGGTGATCTCGATGAGCGACGATCGACCTCATGATATGTTTTTCTACTCGGATCTGGTGCAATATCCTTGAGTAGCAAGAAACAATCCTGCATCGCACTTTCAACTATGGAAGCCGAGTTTGTAGCATTTAGCATGGCAGTCCAAGAGGATGTTTGGCTTAGGAAATTCTTAGACAAGCTAATTGATGCAAATGACTCAGGTGTTGTACCAATACACAGTGACAGTCAAGCATCTATAGCCTATGTCAAAGATCCAAAAGTCCATTGTAAGACCAAACACATAGATATCCGCTACATATTTGCAAAAGACTATGATAAGACCAAGAAGGTAGACATAAGTTACATATCTACGCATGAGATGATAGCGGATCCGCTTACGAAGGCGATCCCCAGAGATGTATTTTACAAAAACTTGTCATCTCAAGGATTGCGTAAGAGCAGAGTTGTACCAATGTAAATTCTCATGTCTGTAAAAGATCAAATTTAATAAAAGAATAAGTTCTTTTCAACATTTTATATGAATTTCTTGGAAATGTTTTTATACATTTTTTAAATCTCAGCTGGTTTTCAAGTATGTCGGACAGATTGAGGTTGGCTCTCTCACATTAGCAACCGCCTTTATTATATCAGACGGATAAAAATAAAGATGAGACCTGTTTAAAGTTAAAATCATCAGACGGATGATTTAGAGTCATGACTTAAACAAAATGGTCGTATGAAAGATCTGCATCATATGGATGCTTACAAAAGATCTAATAGGATTCTTAAAATCCTATCTGTCTTATGCTGGATGTGGGTCCAGAAGATTATTTGAGTAGTAAAAGGGACTCAAAATCAGACATTGTGGTGTCTGATCATCATCCTTACAACATCATTAAGACATACGCTCCCTGGGAAAGGAGTGATGTTGTAATATGTATTCATACTACGTATGCATTTTGACCATTGGGTTAGAATAGTAATTGTGTTTACTATTATGTGAGATCCAAAGACCACATGGGTCTTAACTCATTACCCTTATGGACTCTAACTGGTTCCTTTAGATTTGACTGGGTGATTGCTATCTTAGCATGTTGCTTATGGACTATGTTCAATTCGGTCCGACGGGGCATGTTAGAAAAGCAAGTCAAGTCAAGATCAAAAGGATCGCAAAAAGAGGAAGATTAATTTCATATTCACATTTGGACTTTAGAGATTCAAAGCTGGCCAGCCAATTGTAATCCAGATGTGATTCAATTGTTGAATATAAAGTATAAGAAATGTGAAGAAATAATCTAGGGTAAAGCATGCGTTGATCTACTCAACTTTGCACCTCGAGGAGTGTTGTGTATCTCTAACAAGTGCACAACAACGGACTCTATGCGCATGACGGTCACACGGTCTATTTCTCGGTATGATAAACAGAAGAGTTAAAGGAAAAGATGTTTCCTTACAATCCCCTTATGTGTGAGTGGGAGATGTTGGATATGGACGACATGAATACACCCATGAGGGGATGTATGAGGGTATACGGACCTCAGATGTCGCGTGCACAAAAGCGTGCGCGGAGGGAACCTTTTCTCGTGTGAAAAGGACCACTCAATAAGTGGAAAAAGCCACTCGATAAGTGGAAAAAGTCACTTTATAAGTGCATAAAGGCACTTGATAAGTGAATGAAGAAGAGGATAAATGAATGTGCTAATATAAGCTAATAAGCTTATATTTAGTTATTTCCTACAATAACTACCCCTAAAGCCTATAAATAGGACCCAAGGGTAAGGCATTCATACTACACTTTCCATGCCATAAGTTTTCATAAGGCATCTTATGTTCTTCTTCTCCCTTCCATTAAAATCCTCTTCTAAATAGAGATTTAGACGGTGAAACTCTGCTTCGATCCTCCGTGACGAAGTATCGACCGTTGTGGCGAATCCGAGGGCAAAGTTCAGATATTACAGTGCCACGTCAGAAAACGTAAGTCTCTACTTTATTATTCGATCCTAACGTCGTTGTTTTGACAGGATCCTACAGAGAGATGAGCATCTTGCAACCTACTACTCCTATTGCTGTTAATACAACTACCAATGTGAAGCTAATTCACCAGTTAGCCGAAAAGGAACCATCAGACTACAATACAGCACCTGATCACAATGAGGTTCAAAATAAGGGTGATGGTCACCTGAATAATGCTGAGCATGGTCGACCATCTGTGGAAGGAGCTGAAATGGGGATGAGGTCAGTATATGATACAGTCATGGTTAATAAGCATCAGACCGACAATGTGTTGGAAACTCCTTTACCCAATACGGATGCGGTACATATTGTTGATGTTAGTACTACTGACACATAAACTCCACTGGTTTTGGAACCTAATATTCCAGCAGCTGATACAGATGAGGCGCAATCGAGTGGGTTGCTTCTAGGAACTGCCCAAGCCCCACATGACACTCCAGCAAAGGACCCAATGATTGTGATAAACCCTGAATGGATAGCTGATTCAGAGGATGTTGATAAGTTGGATGGCAAAAGAAGGGATCATAGCAAAAAGAATACTCAACAGGAGGTAATTAGGGGGAGTACTAGGAGAAGCATGAGAATCTAGGAAGGGGCTTCAGGGAAGCCTACCCAAACCAGTAATTAATGAGTATATTCGTGTGGAATACGCGATGCCTCAATAATTCTGTTAGAAGACGACACTTCGTGATAGACTCAAGCTTATTTCGCCTACGGTGGTAATCCTAGTAGAGACAAAGTTGAAAGAAGGAGTTGGGAAATGGTGATCTTGTTTCCCCAAAGATTGGAGTTTGTTTGACAATTTTTCATTGCATTCGGGAGGGAGGATACTGATCGGCATGGATAGTGTGTGGCATGCTACGATCCAGTCTGTATCTACTCAACATATTACCTTGAGATGTAGAAATGCTGGTGGGCTCTCAGTTGTAGTAATTGGAGTGTATGGGTCTAATAGGCGGAGCGAGAGGCACCAACTTTGGAAGCTCCTTGAATCTGACACTGTTTTACATAATGGGGAAGCTTGGATAGTAGGGGGTGACTTCAATTGCATCAGGTACACGAAGGAGAAGATGGGAGGAAGGCATTGTGATTTCAAAGTGCTGAATGAATTCAATGATTGTTTAAGTAAGTGCTCTCTATCTGATATCAAAAGTGTGGGTAATCCATTAAGCTGGTGCAATAAGAGGATAGGTGTGGGGAGAATTGCAGTGAGATTAGACAGGGTACTATGTAACCCAAGTTGGCTTGATGTATTGCCTGAAGCCTTTGTTGAGTATTTGGACTCAAACACAAGTGACCATGCCCCCATGTTAATCAAGCTTCATTTGAAAATGGTTTCCCACCAAAAACCTTTTAGATTTTTCAACGCGTGGATGAAGCTCCAAGGATATCAAGATCTACTGGAATCGGCTTGGAAATATCAAATTGCGGGTTCCCCTATGCACAGACTATTCATTCATCTGTGACATCTAAAACCTATCCTGCGGACTTGGGCGCAAAAGCATGCATTAGGGGGAGATGTTATGACCTATACGGCGTCACTCCAAGAGGTTAGAAGCACACCAACTCTCCACTCAGACATACGATTACAACTTCAAGAAAGGAACTTATCCAAAAAGCTGAATGCAATAATTGGAATGGAGGAAGACATGTTACGTCAAAAGAGCAGACAAAACTGGCTTACATTGGGAGACAAGAATTCAAGATTCTTTTACACGGCCATGAAAGCTCGACAAAGTCACAACAACTTGGGGCACCTGATTAATGCGAATGGAAGTCAGCACAACTCATATGAGAGTATTAGAAATGATGCTTCCAATTTTTATAAAGAACTCTATACACAAAGCAGCTACTGGAATGTTTTTCCTAGATTGGTCACCAAGAGAATTGTAACTCCTGATGCGGTGGTTTGGCTAGAGCAAAAATTTTCAAATGATGAGCTCAAGGAGTCAGTCTTCCAAATAGGGGTGGATAAATCCCCTGGCCCAGATGGATATAATGGGTACTTCTTTCAGCATGGGTGGAGCATAGTAGGTAATGATTTATCTGATGCCGTCCATTCTTTTTTCCGCTCAGGTTTGATTATGCATCCTATAAATCACACAAATCTAACCTTAGTCCCTAAAATTGCTAGCGCCTCTAGTCTTAGTGAGTACAGACCTATTACGTGCTGCAATGTTGTTTATAAGGTTATTAGCAAGATCATTTGTAACAGGTTGAAATTTGTCATTCATGATCTTATATCACCGAACCAGTCTGCTTTCTTAAAAGGGAGACTTCTATCTGATTGTGCCCTTCTAGCACATGAACAGATAAGAGACTTTAGCAATCCTATAGGTGCCATGGCGTGTTTAAAGCTAGATTTAGGGAAAGCATTGGATAGTGTCAATCGCGAATTCATTTATTATATTCTTCACAGCATGGGATTTGGCAAGAGATTTATATCTTGGATTCAGGAATGTATTTCCACCCCTACTTTCTCTGTAATGGTGAATGGATCCCCAGCTGGTTACATTGAGGGAAACCGGGGTATTAGACAAGGAGACCCGCTTTCCCCGTACCTTTTTGTCATTTGCATGGAAGCATTTTCTTTGTTAATTGATAAGGATATTACTGCTGGTACTATTCATCCCATGAGGCATTCTGGAGCTATATCCCATCTGCTATTTGCTGATGACTTGTTTCTTTTTTGTTGAGCTAATAAGCACTCATTTTATGGCTTAACATTGTTGCTGGAGGAGTTCAACAATTTTACTGGTCTGGAAATTAATTGGGATAAAAGTACTGCTATTTTCAGTAAAGGTACTAGGAATCCAATGGAATTGGCTAACCAGCTAGGTATTAAACTTGGGGCTACCCTTACTACTTATCTGGGTCTGCCACTATCTTCAAAATATCCAAAACCCTCTATGTATAGCAGGCTGGTTGATAAGTACAAGAAGCGTTTGGCAGGCTGGACTTCATCTATGTTATCAATCTCGGGGCGTATTGAACTAGTTAGAACACTTATATATGGCATTCTCTCTTTTTGGATGCAAGTATACCGCATTCCAAAAACCATCCTCCGCAATATCACTTCAGCATGTAGGAAATTTATCTGGGGGACATCACATATTTGGGCCTGGAGGGACATATGTACACCAAAAGATGAGGGAGGTGTGGGATTACGGCTACTACCGAATTTAAATATGGCGGCTGGGGTTAAACTAACATGGCGCATGTTATCTGAAGATGGACTCTGGGCTAGTTACATGCGGTGCAACTACAAGGATTCATCTTGTTTCTTTGCGGTAAAAGTTAATGCAACTCAGTCGGGCACCTGGAAATTCATGTTGCATTACAGGCGTTTCTCAAAATACTTGATCAGGAGGCTAGTTCGGGATGGATCTTCCACTCTCTTTTGGCACGATAATTGGTTACCAGGCGGACCGCTAAGTGACTCATATGATGTCCCAGAAGAGGCAAAAGATAAGAAAGTTTCAGATTACTGGGCGGGTACAAGCTGGATCTAAGATGCGGCCATTGACCGCATTCAGCCAGCTCTTCAACAAGTAACACTAGAGACAGGTTCGGACTGCTGGTTATGGGCGGCTGGAACTGACTTCAAATTCTCGGCGGCTTGGGATAGCATCAGACATAGAGGTCCTAAGTTTCCTTACTATAAACTCATTTGGTTTAATAAAAATGCCCCTAAACTGTCTCTAGCCACCCTGAGAGCATTTCTTGGAAAGCTCCAAACAAAGTCCCAGCTTGCTAATTGGTGTGCTAATGTTGATATGGCATGTGTACTTTGTGAAGCGGGTTTTAGTGAGGATATTAATCATTTGTACATTGAGTGTGATTATAGCAGCTGCATACTCAAAAGGAGCCTATTAAAGTTGGGAGTTACTGCCACTTTTGACCATCAGCTAGCCAAGGTGGGGGTTTATTTTTTAGCTCATTTTGCTAAGAAGGATTCTTTATGCATTTTAGCAAAAACAGTCCTCTCTGCGATAGTATGGCATATTTGGAAGGAAAGAAATAAAAGGATTTTTGAACATACAAGACAGTCTAAGATTATACTGTTTGAAGAGATTGCAGCGGATGTCAGAACCATTCTGGATAGCATGGCCCCAGCATCCCAAGAAGCCAAACTGGCAATGGATAGATGGGAATTTCGAGATGCGGGATGATAGTTTCTCTAAATCAGTACATACTATTAGGATAAATGGGTTAGCCAGTAGAGGGTGACGGCGCTTGTGCCCTATCTCCTCCCTATGACTTTTCCATTAATTGTATTTACTTACGGTACCTGTAACCTTTTGATTTTTTAATAAAGATATCTAACTAACTTTCCAAAAAAATATACATACATACATATATATATATATATATATATATATATATATATATATATATATATATATATATATATATATATATATATATATATATCTATCTATTCTATAAAAGAGAGCATTTTTTGAATTTTGTCATTCATGGCCATGTTTGTCCTACGAGGACAAAGAAAATTGCTGACTAGGATACCAATTTTGAACAAACTTTGGGCGGAAAATGTTTGAAAACTTTTGTGGGGGGCGGCACTTGAAATTTTTTGAAAATCCCAGCTTTAAGGGAAGTTGAGGAGAAGCCCGCTGGACTTTAATTTGCTCCTCCTTGAACTAGAGCACCACCCAGTAAGACCTCCATTCGCAGACTTCTTCCTACTCTGCCTTCATAGAGCACTTGCTCCTCCTCATTCGTTCGATTTGTAAGACCTACTCCATCAGATCGCTAGTGGCCAGAGAGCTTGGACACATTGACTCTCTTTACTGCATATTCCCGGAGTAAGACCATCCTATTTATATTTTGCTTTTTGTTTATTTGTTTATTTTCGACTGAAATACGTATTTCATCAAGAAGAGTCCAGGTGATGCATCTTCACGGCTACCATGAAACAGAGCCCATGTGCCGAGCTACTTCACGATGCTGCATCTTCTCTCTCCCTAAAATTTGTATTTTTAAATATATCCCCCAACATCAAAATCCTGGGCCAAGCTCACATCTTCACAGTTGCATCATTCATCACCTGTTTGATGAAATGCTGAATAGAACCAAATACATTTTTCGTAGAATCTAGACTCTGTTGACCTGACCGACGATCCAAGCGGGTCGGTAGGAGTCGTGACATGGATCTAACAAGTGATACGACAAGTTGGTTAGTATGCCCTCGCTCCCATGTTCTCTATCTCATGTAATTTGTTGTACTGTGCTTTAGTTGATGGGCTATGCAAAGAAGGGTCTGTTCATGAAGTAGTCTATCATTTTAATAAAATGAGAGAATTGGGCATGCAACCTAACATTTTGGCATATACATCCCTAATTGAAATTCTTTCCAATGGCTTCTGTTTGGAAGAAGCCACCAAGCTCTTTGAGGAGATGGTATGGAATGTGAGGGCTCCCGACAAAGTTGCATTCATGGCTCTGATGGATGGCCATCTGAAAAAAGGGAATTTTGTTTTGAGGGACAAAATGGTGGAACATGGGCTTGAGCTTAATTTGCATGCTTACACTTCTCTCATATGGGGCTTCTGTAAAAATTGACAAATTGAAGACGCAAGGAATATGCTACGGGAAATGATCACCAATGGCATCCTTCCTGATCAAGCTGTTTATCATTGCCTAATAAGTAAGTCTCATAAGTTGGGAAACATGGAAGAAGTCTATGAAGTGCAAAATGAAATGAAAGAAGGAATATAACCCTGGTGCTGGTGTTGATGCCTTGCCAGATGACCAAAATTGAAAGGTCAGGATAAACATGAGCCCCAAATTGTTTTTGCATGGCAGAATTTTGGAATAGAAGCATTCCAACTCCATTGTGGTTTTAGCTTATGAAATCATCCCCGCAAAGGTCAGTGGTTGGATCAACAACAAATTTAGTACACAGATTTCATGCCAGATACACTTGTGATCGGCTCCTGAAATTGCTGGATATCTGTACATTTGGTTACACAGGTATGGCTTGCAAAGTGAACCATTATTCTTTCATTCTTTGTTTGTTTGTTTGTTTTCCTCCTGTTGTTGACACTATAATCAATTTTATTTTGTTCCTTTCTTACCTCCCAATTTCAAAGGCTTCTCTTTCTGTACAATTGAGTATATATTAATGTTTTGGATTCTCTTTTATTAGTTCTGACAGAAGAAGCTATTCGCCAAGGTATCTAAGTTGTTTTATTGTATCTAATAATATTAGCTGCAAGCATTATCCTGTGAGCTTGAAATTATGGTTGCACATCCACCTTTATTCTTAAACAAATGTATCAAATCATGAATTTTGTTAGTAACCATACTCCCACTATTTGGTCAACCTCTTTTTTTCCTTTTCATCTCATTGTCTTATGGAATTAAATTGCACTTGGGACTCCTCACTTGACATAGCCAATGTTACAAAGTAAGGCATATCACCTTTCAAATTAATTTAATTGCACTTACTCATTCACATGTTTTTTAAATACTCTTCAGACATCTGCCTTCACAACACTTTGCCTCAATGACTGCTTTCCTTTATATATGTTATTTTGAGCTTGTGGTCTAATTCATGAACCTCAATTCCATCTCACTTCGCCATACTATACTAGCGTGATCTGATTACTCGGGTAGAAGATGAGTGTCGCTGCGATCCAGCGAAATTGAGAAACCAAAGACTTTGAGAGAGAGAGAAAGATTTTGATGCTGTTGACAACCTCAGTATCCGTTTTTTTGAAAAAGATTCGTTTAATTTAGTTTTTGTCGTGAATTTTGTTCTGTTTCTTAAAAAAATTGAGTTCTTTCACTTGGATACTTAGACATATTGATCCTGGTATTGCTTTGGTTCATCAGCTACAATGGGTCTAAGTTGACAATGTGGGAAGCCGAAGCAAGTTTTTATCTGCTATAATGGGTCCTATCTATGTCCCCCTAGCACCATCACTTTGATATGTAAATAGTTTTTATTTGATACAACTGGTCTAATTTGGTTATGCAAATTGTTGATCTCAAGCCAGCAATTTGGGAAGTTTTTATTTGTCTACTTTCCATGTTTGAGTAAATTTAGCCACTCTTTTTGTGATACATGGGTTTCATGTTATTATTTTCACAGCGATCAAGGTTTGTGTGGTTAAATTTGTATTGTCTTATAATCTCGTTATTTTCCATGTTATTTTTGATTATGATTGTTTAAATTTACTTAGGCTTGATAACGTGTAAATAAGGAAAGCTTGAGTCTTCTTATATTTTTGATTAGCCACTTAGCAATTTTTGGTTAGTTTTTTGATCCCATGATAATTTCGTTGTATTTGATTTGATGATGAGACACAAGAACACACAAACGTGAAATGCAAAGACAACAATAACAGAGGTTCAAAGAGAAGCACACATTCTTGCTTGCTGCTTTGGACTCTCCCAACCAATGTACCCTCCCATCCCCCCCAAAACCAGGGGAGTTATGGACTGAATATATTCTCCCCACTCCCATATGGAGTAGGGTAGGACACGTCTGATGTTAAGTTTGAGTTTTGTTGAGGAATATAATTTGAAGGAGAATCATGCATTTGTAAACTTACCAAGTTTAAATCTGTGCCCTCTGGACATGGCAAGAATCTGCATATTGTTTTGCTTAACAAAAAATGGATGGAGAGGCATTTTGCATTCCATTGATCAATCCCAAGAAGAAATAATGGTAATTTCTTTCTATGTTTTGCCATTCTCTGTGATTTTTTCTAGGTTTTCAAGAAAACAAACCAACCACAATTTCGGATCTTATTGATTGAACCCCTCAATTCATGTTCACATGCATCAAAAGATTCATAGAAACACGATCTTGCAATCGAAAATTGCAGCAACGAGCTCCCCTGAAAAACCACCACACCCAATAACAGGTCCTTGCATCGAAAATTCATGGGTTGATATCCTCTGTTTGGATTTAATTTCTCACCTTTTGATTTGAAGTCTCTAATCATCGTTTTTTGAAGTCTCTTTCCCTCTCAATTTGTATTAATTAATTAATCTCATGTAATTTGTTGCAGGTCTTTCTCAGTCTAATTAAGTGATCATAATCAAAAGCCTTTGGTAGTATCTTTTTCTCAATCAAATCAAGAGTTTGTGTCATCAATTTCTTTTGTTCATTTTACACATACTTTATTAATTATTAATAGCTCTGGAAAAAAAGAATCATCCAAACTTTGATATTTTAACTTGATATTTTAACTTGGATGCATGGTATCCTAGAACCATTAGTTAACAATAGTTAACATGATATTCATTAGTTAACAGGATGGAACTAGCATATGCATATGAAACTAACCTCTATGATTTTTATTAGTTAACATGATGGACCTAAAAAGTTTGGATCATTTTTTAACAGGCACATTTCTCATTATTAGGCACAATTTTAACATGAATTTTTTCAGCCCTACCAGGATTTGTGTGTGTGTAAAAAATGTGTGTGCGTGTAAAATCCTGCCATTTACACAAATCCTGCCATTTACACACAAATCCTGCCATTTACACACACACAAATCCTGCCATTTACACACAAATCTTGCCATTTACACACACACACAAATCCTGCCATTTGTGTGTCACTAATTCAGTCATGTCATTTACACACACACACACACAAAAATCCTGCCATGAATTTCTCATTATTAGGCACATTTTAACATGATTTTTTCAGCTATGCCAGGATTTTATTTTTGTGTGTAAAATGGTGCCATTTACACAAATCCTGCCATTTAAACACAGTGACACACACAAATCCTGCCAGTTACACATAGTGACGCACACAAATCTATGTCATTTGTGTGTGTCACTA
>CM061139.1:43229795-43254798 GCA_030789695.1 Scilla litardierei | reverse complement strand
GATGATCTCCATAACTGCGCTCACAAAGTGTTAGTTCACGTTATATTTATGTTTGTTCATCATCCAAAACCAAATCCGGGGAGTCCAATATCCAACATTCTCCCCCTTTTTGGTGATGACAAACCAACATAAATAATAATCAAAAATAATAATTCAAATGAAATTTACTTACTCCCCCTGCATTGATGACACATTAATTCCAAATTAAACAATAATAATACGCATCAAGCAGACGAGTAAAGTATATAAATGAGAATCGATTATTGAATTGTCGAATACCAAAAGTAGGTTATTGAAATATCGGATTTGAAAATCCATTTATATATCTTAACGCCCCCTGAATCTAACATATCATATTAGATTCTTGGAATAGTGCTTTAAATTTTCATTTGGCACATCGTTATTATTATATCTCTCCCCCTTTGGCATAAGCAAAAAGAGCAGGAGGATAACAACGACAACAACAATGGCCTCAAATAAAAAAAACACGGGAGTCGTAGAATACGACGAAGGTTCAAGTGACACCAAAGAGAAAATATGAATAAAATCAATGCGTGTCAACGAAACCATAGTCGAAAATCGTAAAACGAAATCATCAAAACTCAAATCAATTTAACGGATTGAGTTATGGAATATACTCTCCAATATCAACATTCTTGGTTAATTTAGTGCATGGAAAACAATTCTATGCTTCCATAGAAGAAATTTCTATTAAACCAAGTAAATATCGTCGAGCGACGAAATCAAACATCAGAGACATAAAAAAATTATAAAATTTGCACATTAGAATGAAATGTCAACTGCGATGTATATATATAAAAGATATGAACCAGAGTACATCAAATATAAACATCACGGACATACAAAACATCGATCCATCGATCGGTGCACAAAATACATCATATCACACAGATATAGGAGTGTCAAAATACACAACATCATCAAAATACATCAAAAGACATCATCAAAGGATCAAAATACATCAAAACGATCCAAAATCCCACTCTATCCTAACCAAACTCTCTCACACTAGATGTATCATCTAAGGAGCTTCGGAGAGTCCTCAAGCAGCTCAAGAGGAACCGGCAGGATCTGCAACAGCAGCAGGCTCTGCAGGAGAAGTGGTGGAAACTGGATCAGCAGAAACGTCTGGAATATCAGCAGGAGCGACGGCAGAAGTGGCAATCTCTGGAGCAGCAACAGCAGTGGCCTCGGGAGCACCAGTCGGAGTATCCACCGCAGGAGCGGTGGCAACAAGTGTGCTCTCGGGGGCACCAGCAGACGAAGCAGCAACAACAGCACCAGAAGAGGAAGCACCAGCAGCAGTACCAGAAGGGCCCTCGGGGGCACGAGTGGAAGTACGACAAAGCTCCTCAATGTCCTCCTCGGCCAACTCATCCAACTCCTCATCCTCAGAAACATAAGGAGGAAGCTGAATACCCATCAGACTAGCCATACGGCAAACTACCTCCTCGGTACAAGCCAAGCGAGACTCGTGACGACGAAGTAACTGTACGACATCATCAAGGGTGGCAGAGGGAGCAGCTGAGGCAGAGGCAGAGGCAGGGGCAGACGCTGAAGGTGTCGTCCTCTGAACGTGATGAAGCGCCGCAAGAGATTTCTTGACGGCCGTCACGTTCAGGGGAGGACCAAGTGGACGCTCATCGTTACGAGGCAAGGGGACACGGAAGTGACGGAAAACAAGGGTCAACAAGCAAGGAAATGGGATATGAGCCGATTTAGAGGACTTGCGAATACACTCGAAAGAATCAATCTTATCGAGTATAATGCGAGCCCAATTAATCGAGCTCTCCATGAATATGGCATAGATCAGCTTCAGAAAGGGCTGGGACGGTAAAGATGAGGAGCCGTACTTGGGAAGCAAGCACGACTTCAGAATCAAGTTCAGGACCCATGCATTTGGCTTGAAAGACTTGGAGGGTACGCCAATCATGGCGGGAGGGATCTGATGGAAAATCTCAGAGAGGACGGTCTGATCAAGGGAAGAAATATCGTCAACAGTGATATCAGAGGGGAGGAGGCCAGACGAAGAGATACCCAGAATCTCTCCTAAGATCTCTGCCGTGAGGACTATAGGAGTCCCCAAAACAGTCGTCTCAACAGAGTGGGTCTCATCGTACTGACCCCGGATCCTATTGGCGTAGAAAAGCTTAACTAATCGAGGGTACGGGTGAGGATTCGCCTTCGGGTCATATCGAAGGTAATCGAGAAGACCCGACGACGAAAGAAGATCAGCTAACCCTATGAAGTCACTGAATTGGACGAAATGCTCCAGAAGCAGCGGGCAATGTTCAATACGGTTGTAAGCCGCGAGACACAACGGGTCGTCGCGACACAACGAGATATCGACACCGCCCACCGGCATCGGACCCTTTCCCTTAGGCTTACGGGTAGACGTACGAGGGTGGGTGCTAGACTCAGGAAGGGTAGGAGGAGTGGGTTCCCTATGAGTCTCAGGCTCGGGGATATACTCGGTGTCGGAATCCGAAGCACCGGGTGGAGTAGGAGCACGAAAAACTACAGGCTTGGTCTTGGGCTGAGATTTGGCTCGGGGTTTCGCAGTCGCCGTCCTCTTATGCTTAAGAGGAGGCGAAGACGAAGAGGGTTGGGTGGTTTTGGCATGGCGTTTCGGAGGGGTTCGCCTAGGTTGATCGGGGTCCGTAGGCGTATGTTCTACGGTCATCGGTGAGGGGCTAGATGGAGTGATCGGGATACGTGTTCTTGCCATAATCGAAGCAAGACACGGCACAAAGAAGATCAAATCTAAGAACCCTAGCCGAAAATGAAAGAAACCCTAGAAACCCTAGAAACCCTAGAAACCGAACTAACCCTAACCTTAGGAATAGGAAACTAACCCTAGAAGGGAGAGGGAGTGAAGAGGGGTTACCCTAGGAGGAAGACGACGGCCGGCGACGGCGAGGTTGGTCGGAAAGAGGCCGGAAGTCGAAGGGTCAGCGGGGGGGGGGGGGGGGGGGGTCGGGGTTTTGATCTGAGGGAGATAGGAGTTGATCGACTAGAATGAGAAAGGACCGACTAAAACAAGATTAAGTCGGTCGGGAGCTCAAAAGACCAAACAGTCCCTGGCAGAACTAGTCGGTCACAGTTCAAGCACTGACCGACTAGATCACGATCTAGTCGATCGGTCAATGAGCTTGAACCGACTAGTTGCAAACATAGAACAGTCGAATATTTCCTGAACGAGAATTAGTCGGTCTAAGTTCAAATACTGACCGACTAGAACTCAATCTAGTCGGTAGGTAAGTAAACTTGAACCGACTAAGGAGTGAAGCTGGAGAGGAAATGCAAAAAACTTGAGTTAGTCGGTCTAAGTTCTTCTACAAACCGACTAGATACGAATCTAGTCGGTTGGTGGTTGAACTGAAACCGACTAAATGAGTCCAAAAGTTGATAATCAAGTTCTCTCCTAAAAACACTTGGACGAGACATCGCAATTCTCTCAATAATCATCTAAACTACCCCATTAAACATCGAAATCTCAAATACGACATTCAAAACATGAATTCGAGCAAAAATTCAAAATATCACATAAAATCCCGAAAAATCCAATAAGTCTAGCATGAATGAAATATTGCGAAATATAATAGCATGCAAGATTATTGAATGAAACATGAATCCTATATCTCGGATTCACCCATAATCCCAATTCTCGACGCAACCGCACAAAGGAATCCTCCTTTAGGGGTTTCGTGAAAATAACGGCGATTTGCTTTTGGGTTTCAACGTACACTAAAATGATGTCCTTTTTAGCAACATGGTCATCTAAAAAGTGGTGTCGGACATCTATGTGTTTCGAACGGGAATGGTGTACCGGGTTCTTGGAAAGACATATTGCACCTTGGTTGTCAACCATGATAGGGCAAGTATCACAATTTATACCAAAGTCTTTAAGTGTGTGTCTCATCCAAAGAACTTGAGCACACGCGGCACCGGCGGCAATGTATTCCGCCTCGGTGGTTGAAAGTGATACGGAATTTTGCTTCTTGGAAAACCAAGAGACAAGGGAATTTCCTATAAAATGGCAAGTGCCACTAGTACTTTTCCTGTCGGATTTGCATCCCGCATAATCGGCATCATTATATGAGATTAACTCATATGTGCTAGATTTCGGATAAAGTAATCCAAAATCTAAAGTGTAACTTAGATAATGTAAAATACGTTTTACCGCTACTAAGTGAGACTCCTTAGGTTGAGACTGATAACGAGCACATACGCATACGGCAAACATAATATCGGGCCTACTTGCGGTAAGATAAAGTAAACTACCTGTTACGCCTATTTGACCGAGACCCGAAAGACACGAGCCCGGAAACCCGACTGTCGGTCAAGAGCCCATCTGCGCGCTCAGGCCCACTCGATAAGGCCCTATAAGGGACCCCCCCGAATGTCGATCCGACCCGGCCCCGGTAACACGCTGGTCACTCGCCCACTCCTGCGATAACCGCTCCCCCGGTTCCGCGACCACTAAATGACGGTAATGGGGAGGTGCTGGCATGGCGCGGGGAGCGGCGACGGAGGGGCGGATTGAGGGGGCACGATTGAGGGCGGACGAGCGACGTGGGCCGGTGGCAATCACGCCGGGAGGTCTATAAAGGGGCTAGAGGGACGACAGGACAAAGGACCGCATCTCAGGTATCTAAAACCTAAGGTACTCCATCAACGACCTAGTTCCCCCATTTCATCTCCTTCCTCCCCCGCTCGCGCCGTGAGACGCCGTTCCGATCTCCTCCCGAGTCGAACCGTCTCCGCCGGGCCTCCTCTTTCAGATCTCTATCTGACTTAGGCATCGGAGGGGATTTGGCCGGAACCAAGGTCCGGCCTCCCTGACGAGCGTTCTCGTCTACGCAGGAGGACAGCTGATCCATGGGCCGAGGCTTCCCCTCCGCCCCTCGCCGACCACGCAACTAGCTGGACGATCGAGGCTACCCCTCGTCGTCCGACCGCTGAGGCCGAGCACGTCCGACCGAGGCCGAGCGTCTCAACCCGGGCCGAGGCTTCCCCTTGCCCTACCAACGACCGAGGACCCCGATTCGGCCCAGTCGATGCGCTCCACGTCGTCCGCAGCTCCGACTCGCGCCTCATCAGCACCGACTCGACACCCCCGAGGGACCCAAGCGGGCCCCTTGACCACGTTGACCGGGTTGTCCACGGTCAACACATTTGTAGTGAGAAAACACTCTGAAACATCTGGCGCCGTCTGTGGGAACGACAAATTGTCCCACGAAGAAGCAAACCACACCCGCAATGGCACGAGCCAGCAACGGAAGGAAACGCATGCCCCCCATCCCGGAGGAGGGGAATGGGGCATCCAACGGCAACCTCGAAGGCACGCCCGTCAGCAATCACCCAGCACCCTCAACCGAAGAGACCGGCGGGTCGGAACTGGCCACACAGGGACAGCTCCGTGCCCTGGCCCAGGAGACCAACACGAGCCTCCAGACGTTGGTCGCGACGGTACAGCAGCTCGTTGGCCCTGCGCCATCCAACGGAGGCGCGTTGGGCGATGGCCATCGCTGGGCAGGAGGTCCCCCGCTCTTGCGGTCCGCTGTGGTCGACGACCACGGGACCCAAAAATCGAACGCGGATCGTCGGTTCACGTTGTCCGGCTCCCGTCAGGCGAGATCACGCGCCTCCTCCCCTTATCGTGAAAGGAGCCGAAGAGAAACCGAAGGGACGGAGGATGAATCGGTGACCGCATCCTCTCGTTGGCCACGGTCGTCCCACCGCAGGAGAAGCGATCGACACCACTCGAGAGACCAATCGCGGCGGAGCAGGAGCTCCCGCCGGAGGAGCCGGGAACGCCGGGTCAGCCCGACCCCCAGTGTGGCGAGGGCCGTGGAACCAGCCCCGCCGGCGCCTGTACTCCCTCCACCACCGAACGAACCGGAGGCAGACGGGTGTCGAACCTCCGGAGGCATCCACGGGGACCGGTGCCCCCTATCACGGAGGATAACCGACGCGCGGGTCCCCTCTCGGTTCAAGATCCCGACGCTGGGGAAGTACGACGGGATAGGGGACTCGGGAAACCACGTGATGGATTACGAGGGGGACATGTCCTTCCAAGGAGCTGACGATGACCTGCTCTGCCGAGGCTTCTATTCTACTCTCAGGGGAGCGGCGAGGACCTGGTACCGCAGCCTACCCAACCGCTCCATCGACAGCTTCGAGGAACTCACCCAGCTGTTCTGCAAACAGTTCATGGCGGGGAGGCAGATAAAGCCTGATGCTGAACATCTGTTCAACATAGTGTAGGGCCCAGCCGAGCCGCTCCGACAGTTCATGCGCTGCTTCAACGCGGAGAGGCTGAACGTGAACAGCCCTCCCGACCTTGTGGTCCAAACGTCCCTTAAGAAAGGGCTGCGCCATAGAGGCCTTAAGAAATCTCTGCACAACGATCCCCCGAAGGACCTCCCCGGGATCATGGCGAGGGCCGAGCGCTTCATGTTGACCGAGGAGGCCTTGGCCGTTGATGCGGGAAAAGCCACTCGAGGGACCAAGCGCGGCGACAGCGGACGAGGCAGCCCCGAAGGGTACCGGACCGAGAAGAGGCCGAGAAACAGGCAGCGCGGAGAAGGTACGAGGGACGCCACCCCAGACGCCATCCTCGCTCAAGTGTAGAAGGAAGAGCGCGCCGATCGCCCCCCACCGAAGGCAAAAAGAGGTGGGAAGAATGGGGAGAAGTACTGCAAGTACCACAAGGACAACGGCCACGACACCGAAGACTGCTGGCATATAAAGAAGGACATCGAGAAGCTGATGAGCCGGGGGCACGCCAGGAGTTTAGCCGACGAGCCGGCCCACGGATAAGGGACCTCCATGCAGCCGGACATGGGGAAGAAGATCAACACCGTCCAAGGACCCCTCCGCGTCATAGAGTGAGCGGGCGAGGTCCCCCCCAGTCGTAGCCTAGTCCGAGGGGATTATCTAGGGTGCATAAGAATGAAGACCGCCACCTTGCCGAAGGGGGAGGGGGTCAGACCGAGCCGATCCTTCGCCCTCGCCAACTAACTCCTGCATTCTTGAGTCCGGGGGCAAGTCCCCGAGCCAGCGCGGACGCCGTCCGGTCCAAAGACAAGGAGCTTTGCCCTCACCGACCGACTCCCGCGCACGTAAGTCTGGGGGCAATCCCCCCAGCCAGCGCGAACGCCGATCGGTCCTAAGTCGAGGAGTTTTGCCCTCGCCGACCGACTCTCGCGCTCGTAAGTCTGGGGGCAACTCCCCCAGCCGGCGCGGACGCCGACTGGTCCTAAGCCGAGGAGCTTTGCCCTCGCCGACCGGCTCCCACGCTCATAAGTCTGGGGGCAACTCCCCCAGCCGGCGCGGACGCCGACCGGTCCTAAGCCGAGGGGTTTTGCCCTCGCCGACCGACTCCCGCGCACGTAAGCCTGGGGGCAATCCTCCCAGCCAGCGCGAACGCCGATCGGTCCTAAGTCGAGGAGCTTTGCCCTCGCCGACCGACTCCCGCGCTCATAAGTCTGGGGGCAACTCCCCCAGCCGGCGCGGACGCCGACCGGTCCTAAGCCAAGGAGCTTCGCCCTCGCCGACCGACTCCATCGCTCTAAACTGGAAGACAACTCCCCCCGCCAGCTCGGGCGTCAGCCAGTCCTAGGCCAAGGACGAAGCAACAAAGCAAAATACACGAGAAGTCCGGGTAAGTCAAATTTCGTTTATAACAGTGTGTCTTATTTACATGAAATCAAAGTGAAGAAGCCTCTCTACAAACAATCCGCTCTCAACGGACAATAAAGCTCGTCACCTACAGAAACTAGGGCAACACCAACAGAGCAAAACTTGTCGACCAAGAACCCAACGTTGCTGGCCCAAGCAAACATCCATGCAACCAGCAATTATTGGCTCTGAAACAAGGAGTCGGTGGCGAAGCTGAAGGAGAAAGCGGAGTCAGGGATCCATTTCAAGTAGACTGGCCCAAAGCGAAGCAGATGCTAAAAAATTTAAGGATAAGGCCAGGAGGGACGGCTTAGGGAGCCCGGGCGTGAGAGGACACATCCTCGGGCGCTTCGCCCTGCTCAGAGCGAGGGGGATCGACAAGCGGGGGAGCCTACCGAACGCGCTCCGCACAATCCCGGAAGGAAGACTGGACGACTTCGACAATCCGAGGGGCGATGAGGTCTTCATACGTACCGAAGGCCTCCCTGAGAACCTCGAAGATCTTCTTCCCCAGGGTCCCGACGACACCCCTCTCCACCTCCTCCGCAAGCCGTGCCACCTGACGCCGATCCGATAGTTCCCTCTGAAGTTCCTCCCTCTCCAGGCGGGACGACTCCGCCGCTTCCTCAGCCGACTGCCGAGCGTCCTCCAACTTTCCCTGGAGGTCACCCACTCGTCCCTCCAACTCGGCCACACGGAGCTTGAGATGCCGAGACTCCATCTGGGCCTCCGTCATAGCCACCTCCGCCACCCCGGCCCACTCGTGGGCCCTCATGGAGGACTCCTCCAGCTCCCTCAAGCGGACGGCTCGGCACTGCAACTCCACGACGAGCGCTGAACCCTGGAAGATGAGACATGGGATAAGAAGAGAATAAAGGGAAGGAAAGGACAGCAAGATAGCCGAACCTGTTGAAGGATCCAGACCAAGGAATCCGACATCTTGTCGGCAGGGATCTTCTCGAGGAGACTGCGGTCCCGGGGAAGGACGGAGACCTCAGCAACCTGCTGGGCCAAGGCTAGGTCGACAAACACCGAACTCCCAGGGGCGATATCGAGGGATGCCAAACTGCTCGCCAACAGGGCTCCGATCCCCGGTGATATGGGCAGGGACGCTGTGAGGGGGGTGGTTGTCAAGGCCACCGGAAGATCCCCGGTGGTCGCCACAGGGAGCACGGGACCCGCCGGACTGGAGGGATCCACATCCTCCTTCCTCTTCTTTCCTCCGTGAGGCTCCGAGGGCGCCGGAGGGGAGCGCTTCCTTCTCGCACCGTCCCCACCCTCGGGAACCAGAGGGGGCACGCCAAGGGCAGGAGGGACTGCACCGGACCCGTCGTTACCCCTCACCTCTTGGGCTGGCAGGGCGGATCCGGCCCTTGCAGCCCCCCCGGAGGGGAGATCGTCAGAGGAAGAGGCGGGAGGCACGGCCACCACCTTACCCACGGAAGGCTCGGCTCGGCGCACCTCCTCCTCAATGGTCCGCCGAGGCGCCCTTCTAGAGGTATTGCCTCGGCTCCGAGCGGCTCCACGACGGATCAGATCATCGACGTCACGGACGAACTCGTGGCCAACCATCCCTGCAAGGGAAACCAAAATCAGGATGAGTCACAGGGCGATTCAAGACTGAAAAGCGACCTACCCGGAGACCACAAGACGGCCTTCAGGAGTAGGTCGTCCAACAAAGACCAGATGGACTTCGATTCCAAGGGGAGGGTCGACAGCAGCGCGGCGGCTGCCTGATCAACGTCAGAGAGGGCTAGCGGTGGGCGAGGCTGGACAGACCCGCCCCAACTTGTCAAAATCTGGGCATCCTCCAGGAAGATCACAAAGACATAATCCGAACTCCAATCCCCCGACCAGTGGGGTAGCCCGATCAGGCATTCCCTCCTCGAGCGGGCTCGGAGTTGCAGCCATGACCCCGGGCTGACCGTCTGGATCTGAAAAAAGTGGAAGAGAAGGGGGAGAGACGGCTCCAGACCGCAGGTACAGCAGAGCGTAGCGAAGCCCGTCAGTACCGCAATCGAGCAAGGGGTGAACTGGCAAAGGGGCACCATGAGATATTCCATGACCTGGATGAGGAAGGGATTGAGCGGGAAACGAAGACCCAGGCGGAACATTTCGACGAAGACGCCGACCTCATTGCTCCTCGGAAGGCAAATCCGCTCGTCGACGAATGGAACTCGGACATCGTACGGGAAGCAGAGATACCTTTCCCGGATCTCCGTGGCCACTGAAGGAGGGGTCCCCGACGGCGTTCGGAGGACAACCGGGGCACGTTAAGCCGCACGGCAGTCGACGCCACGTCATCACAGGCGTAGTCTGGGAAAATCTTCCCCTTCCCCTTATCTCGGAGGGGACGACTCCCAGCGGATGTAACGACCACTTTTCGTTGTACGTTTTTCGTGCACGTGCTTTTGGCCGTGCACGTGTTTGTTTTAGACTTTGTTCGTTGCGAACACTTTTGTGTGATATGCCGTTGTGAACGTCTCTGAGAGTATTAAATAGTGGCACTATCTTGGAACGACACTTCTCGAGTCGTTTTTCCACAATTTAAACTTACTCGATGAGACGTGGCGATTTTCACTTTTGACGGGAGACGTTTCTATTTTTAGTTTTGTCGTCCGACGTTGAAATTGAGATCCGTCTTCTTAGTTAGCTCACATTCGTCGTCACGATCACCACGATATTTATTTTATAATTTTTGGAGTTTATTGGACCGCTTTTATATTTTTAACAAGTTTTACATTATTTTTAATAATTAATTTATAAATTATTTTCGGCCAAATAAAATTTATTTGAGTTTTAAACGTTTTAAAGAATTTTTGAGCCAATTTCCAGCTCATTTGGACCAGGTCAAACCCTTGGATGAGTTGGAGTAATTGAATTTCAAATTTTAAATCTTTTTGAACTTCTAATCCTATTAGATTTAGCCCTAGACCAAGTCAACCCATCTACACTATATAAGCAACCCCTAGGAAGACCTATTTTCGCAAGAAATTAGCCCTAGCCTCTTCCAAACTTGAAATTGGACGTTGCGACGATTCGTCGCAACGTTGCGACGTTCAGCTGCCGCACGACCGAGGAAAACACCGCCGTTCCCCCGCTCTGACCGGTCGCCCCGCCCGCACCCAAGCCGCTCCGCACCGCTGCTGTCGCCCCGCTCCGTTCCATCGACCTGACCGATCGCTTGGCCCGCATCCGCCTTGTCGCCCCGCTCCGCACAGCGCTCCGCTTGTCGCCCCGCTCCGCACCCCGCACGACCGACAGATTCCCTCGCTCCCGCCCGCTGTGACCGAGCGCCCAAGCGCTGCAACGTTGCAACGCTGCCCCGCCCCGCATCCAAGCGTCTGACCGAGGCTCCCTACCGATCTGACCGACAGCAAGCCTCGCACCACAGCCACCCGTGCTGCTGCACGCCCCAATCGTCGCACAGCGCCGCTTCCCTGTGTCTGACCGAGAAATCTCCCCGCACCGAGGCTGTACGACCGAGAGCCACTCGTCGCAACCCCGCATCCGTCGCACCGCTTGCCACCGTGGGCCCCCCAAGTTCTCCAGAGGTATTGTGGGTCCCCCAAAGGTCCTTAGGACTACTGTGGGCCCCACCTAGGTGCTTGCTCTTAGAGGATTCGTCGCGTACGACGTCCTCGCACGTCGTAGCCCGTCGTCGCACGTATTAGCTTTGGAATCTGGAATCGTCGCCCGAGTTATTTGCTCTGAAATTTCCAGCGAGGAAACTAATTGGAATCTGGACTTGGAGCGCGATCTTTTATTCCAACCCCCGGCGTCGCTACCTGACGCCGGTGTAGCTTTCGCGTCGTGTTGAGGTAACGTTTTGCACCCCTAGGACCCCCAACCCAATTGCATGTTAACCAAGACTAAAAATCAGTATTTTAAAGTATTTTAAATGTTTTAGCCATCACTAATCAAGATTAATAAAACGGATGTAGGCCGGTGGACTTGTGCACGTAGGAATCGTGACTTTGGACTCGTTGGACGGTGTTTTCTTGACGTGATAGTTGCAGGCAAGTGAAACTTGCCAACTCTTGTGTAGGGCCATGTTTTTAGGCCACTTCCTTGCTTTTAGCGTAAAAGAGACTAGTCAGTGAAATGATAGCTGGCTAGACGCCTACTTGATCTACTTTGATAACGAAACTAGATCCGTCACCTAAATGATCTAGCTTGACAACGAAGCTAGATCCAACCCTTAAACTTGTCATTCATGCATGCTAAACTGTCACGTTTACTTTTCTTACTTGTACGCTTTACTACTTGTCATGCCATGTCATCCATGCATTGATTGTTGCATCGTAGCACACGCTACAATACTTGTCCTCGTACTACTTGTCCGGCTAGGTGCACCCCTACGCCATACTTGTTTACACACTTCCTGGCTCGTGGTCCAGAAGCGAGCATTCCGTGTTCGGGGGTAATGCCCTGGCTCGACACACGTGGAGGGGTAGGGATAAACGTTCGCTTGATCTTAGGAGTTGGCCCGCGCAGCCACTCTAGCCAAAAGACGGAATCTCTGTGCACGAGGTGCTTACTTTTCTTGTATTATACTTGTCTTGTAAATGTCATGCCATGCTCGTACTTTACTTTACTTTACTTTACCTGTTGCACTCATTACTTTAAACTGCCATGTCATTGCATCATGCTAGAACTGATAGGTTGCTCTTACTTGTACTTTCAGTTTCACTTGCACAAGTCTTCCAGACTTGCTGACATGTGCCCCTTTCTCTTTGGGTGTCACATGTTAGACCCTGAGCCAGAGATAGTTGTAGCGGACGAGGTAGTTGCTGACACTGAGCCTACGTTCGTCGAGGAGTTCGTGTGCACCGGAGACCAGTTTTAGAGACTGTTGGCGTTGCGTTTGCTTTAGGTTGCTGTTAGATGTCGGTGCTTGCACCATTACTTTGTTGTTGTACTTTGTACTTTTGTTGGCCATGCTCGGCCTCTTTTAGACTCTTTTCTTTTAGCCTGGTGGCTTTTTCTGTGATGTTGAGATTTATTGCTATGGATATTCTGAGATGTTTCTTTTGTCTCTTTCGTTATTATTATCTTTGTTTCGTTTCGCGTTGCAAGAACCTGCAGTTTTAAAGTGATTGACGCTTATCGGACTTGCAGCTTTGTAGCTTCAAGTCTGAGCGGACCTTCTCACGCTTCGCCTCCACGTTTTTGGGAAGCGGGGCGTGACAGGTTTTGTTGGTGGCCCATGCAGGTCCGGTCTTGCAATTGCGAATTAACGGAACAACGATAATAACGGAATGTCCATTAAATAAATTGCAACATCCGAGTAATAAGCCCTGAGTTTAGTTGTTTTCTTAGGACACTAGGTGATAAGAAGGCTTAGTTAGACGTCTGTGCTTGCTAGTTAGAGGCCTCTGATTGTTAGTTAGACTCCCTGTCAGCAATTGATCGTCGTAGGAGTTACCTTAGTGGTTAATGCCTAACCCTGACCATATTAGGCTTCTAGAATTTCTTTTAGTCGTTCGCTTGGGTTCATCGATTTCGGGCCAAGCTGAACGCATTTCTTTACCGTCTAGCCCCTTAGAAGGTCTTAGCGCCTAGTTCCTAATCTTTAGTTGGTCGATCGTAGGAGTTTTCCCGTAGACTCTTCTGATTCATATCCTAGACGTATGAATGTTTCGATCATCCGACCAATTTCCCTGCCTCGATTCACGAGATCGCCTCATGACGATCGTCGTCAATTTTCAAACATCTCCATTGCAAAACCTGAACCTTCTGAAAGTACTTTTCAATCTTCCCTTCCACTAAGTTTAATTCTGTTCAAAATTTTAATATACCTATACTTCATACTCCTTCATTGATTTAAATTTTTAAAACGTTTGTCGGAATTTTTGAATACTAGCTTATAGTATTTTCCCAGCCTATGTTTTTTCGTACTTATGTAATTGTGTTGCCCTTCATATACTAATTTTATTCTGAACCGTACTTTTATTTTTCCAATACGATTTATAATTTTCCTTCTTATTTGTGTTATACGAATGATACGTCGTGTTACTTTTATATACATTCAAGACACATGGAATTTCAGCTTTCAGCAAGTTGGTTTTGCTCGTCGTTTTCTCCACTTCAGATTCTTTTGCAAAATTACTATTTTCATAACCACTTCCTGCTTTAGACCCTCCCTGATTTGATTTTAAGGATTTGCGATTCGATCTTGAAAATTCTTATACTAAGTCATTATTATTATTATTTTTCCGTGCACCATACATACTTTCAAGTATTTTTATATCCGTACTAGACTTGTTGTGCTCGAATATTAAGAACCTTGTGTAAATCAGTTTCTCATTTCTGGCAAACCCTGGTTCTCTAAAAAGTAGTTTCAAAATTGATTATTCTCAATTTTCCATAGCCCAAAGAGTCTTGAAAGCATTTAACCTGAGTTTAAATTTTTCCGTTACTCGATTTCATTTTTCGACTTTCCAAAACTTTTTGACAAAATTATATTAAATTACTGATGTATAGAATTTTCTAAACCATGTCCTTAATATCCGTGTAAATGATTTTACTCCCTTTCTTAATGATTTTATATAAACCAATAGACCATTTCCTATTATTTTGAGTATTCGACCCAGATTTATTTTGAACAACTCGTTTTATCGATCCCCAAATATTTCTTTCCAGACGAGGATTCTAATTTTGACGAACGACAGTTTTCAGATTTCGCGTATTTTAGCTTGTGCTACTTACCCCAGTTTCTTTTCTAAATCCTATACATGTATCACTACACCCCCTTTTTCTCTCAACCTAAACATCACCATTGAGTTAATGTTTCGTCTAACCAAGCTGTCTCCTTGTATTCATCCTATCTGAATTCGTGCTTATCAATCCTTCTCTCGTCACGCTCTCGATCTCTCTTTATTGCTTAGGCCTTAGGGTCCTTCGATGTCTGTGTCAACCCTAAGTTGTTAGTAGACCCTTGGACCTCGTGAGGTAGTCGTAGCGCACGTACCCAAGTTGTGTACGTGGGCTTGAATGAGAATTCCCATAGTATATTGATGTTTGCCTATTGAGTGATATATATATATACTCGGAGTTATTCGTGATAGTATGAAGTTGTTGTGTGTTAGTAGTTGTAGATTTGGTGTGGATAGCTATACTATACTAGGGATGCCTGTGTATATAAGAGTTAGCGTTGAAATATCTAAGTTGTGTAGGTAGCTAGAGATACTTATAATGATTGAAATAATTTGATTTGGTGAAGCTATGTGTGTGATAGGTGTGATAATAATAAGTGAACGTATAGATGAGTGAGTAGGCCTATCGAGTGACTTATATATTAGTACGTATGTGTATGTGCTCGTATGTAGGTATGTATTATGCTTAGACGTAAGTAGTTATGCTTTGTTGCCTGAGTATATAGGTGATATGCATATGATAGTAGAATTATAATTTTGATTGGTATTGCTTGCTTTGCGGGATGTTGCATGCGTGCATACCGTGAGGTATACACGACTATTGCACATCTTAATTATGTATGTGTGGATGTGTTAGTATACTAATTATAGGTAGTAGGTTATGGTGTGAATATATACACTACTTATGTGTGACTATACGGTGAATGTTTGTACTAAGGAGTATATTATAAATATACGTGTGCTGATGTCTGTATTATTATTATTATGGTATATAGAGTGATTGAACTATGTAAGTATTACCTGACTAAATATTAAGTGTGATTGACCTATGGTATGCATATGTTTGTATTGGTAGATAGATATATATATATATATACATATATATAATGGAGTGGTATTGGTATATGTATGAATGTCGTGTTACGTATATAGAATATTCTGATGTGTGTATTGAGTCTCACTCAAGCTTGAGTGAGTATACTCTAAGTATATTGAATGAATGTTTGTAGTTTGAATATAGCAATGTTTGATGTATGAATAGTGATAGGAGTGTTTGTGCCTGGTTGTGCTACGCACATGATTGTGGGTCGCTACGCCAGCATATAGTTATAGGTGCTGGTCTTGTGGTATAGTTACTTACTAAGGGCTTGTTGTGTGAACATATGTGTACTAGCTAAACTAGGTGTGTTGGTGTGCTAGTTATATATAATGGTATGAATGGTATGCGTAAATGAAATGTTAGCGTGTATGGGTGTGCACCATGCACGGGTAAGTATGTGCTAGTTATAGGTATTGTTGACTATGGCATATGTGGCGTGTCGTAAATACAGTTATAGGGCCGTACGTATGTGAATGTATGGTGAAATATTTGAATACAATTGAATGACTAGCTATATTATGAAATTATAGTAGTGGTGAATATAGTGCACTTGATTTAAAAATGGTATGGTGTGACTATATGTGTTGAGATGTTTGGTAGTGGATGAATGTTAGAGGGTAGTATACCCTTGATGTTTGTGCATAGGTAGCTATCTATATGTAGAGCAATAATTGTATTTTCTAAGTGTGACACTATCCTTGTATGAGTATCTGAAATATTGTTTTGTGTTTAGGTAAGTAGTAGCTATATAAGGGATGTATGTTTATATATATGATTGAAATACATGTATGAATTTGACTGGCTATAATAGGTATAGGTATATGGCGTATGTGAATGTATATATATATGCGTGTTAGTAGTGATAATGTTTGACTACCTAGTGCGTATATAAGCACTTGTAATGACTATACTTGGTTTAAAGTATAAAGTGACTTGATTGGGGTAGTTACTAGAGTGACTAGCTATATTAGAAAGTCCGAGGATGGACTTTATTCTAAGGTGGGGAGGATGTAACGACCACTTTTCGTTGTACGTTTTTCATGCACGTGCTTTTGGCCGTGCACGTGTTTGTTTTAGACTTTGTTCGTTGCGAACACTTTTGTGTGATATGCCGTTGTGAACGTCTCTGAGAGTATTAAATAGTGGCACTATCTTGGAACGACACTTCTCGAGTCGTTTTTCCACAATTTAAACTTACTCGATGAGACGTGGCGATTTTCACTTTTGACGGGAGACGTTTCTATTTTTAGTTTTGTCGTCCGACGTTGAAATTGAGATCCGTCTTCTTAGTTAGCTCACATTCGTCGTCACGATCACCACGATATTTATTTTATAATTTTTGGAGTTTATTAGACCGCTTTTATATTTTTAACAAGTTTTACATTATTTTTAATAATTAATTTATAAATTATTTTCGGCCAAATAAAATTTATTTGAGTTTTAAACGTTTTAAAGAATTTTTGAGCCAATTTCCAGCTCATTTGGACCAGGTCAAACCCTTGGATGAGTTGGAGTAATTGAATTTCAAATTTTAAATCTTTTTGAACTTCTAATCCTATTAGATTTAGCCCTAGACCAAGTCAACCCATCTACACTATATAAGCAAACCCTAGGAAGACCTATTTTCGCAAGAAATTAGCCCTAGCCTCTTCCAAACTTGAAATTGGACGTTGCGACGATTCGTCGCAACGTTGCGACGTTCAGCTGCCGCACGACCGAGGAAAACACCGCCGTTCCCCCGCTCTGACCGGTCGCCCCGCCCGCACCCAAGCCGCTCCGCACCGCTGCTGTCAACCCGCTCCATTCCATCGACCTGACCGATCGCTTGGCCCGCATCCGCCTTGTCGCCCCGCTCCGCACAGCGCTCCGCTTGTCGCCCCGCTCCGCACCCCGCACGACCGACAGATTCCCTCGCTCCCGCCCGCTGTGACCGAGCGCCCAAGCGCTGCAACGTTGCAACGCTGCCCCGCCCCGCATCCAAGCGTCTGACCGAGGCTCCCTACCGATCTGACCGACAGCAAGCCTCGCACCACAGCCACCCGCGCTGCTGCACGCCCCAATCGTCGCACAGCGCCGCTTCCCTGTGTCTGACCGAGAAATCTCCCCGCACCGAGGCTGTACGACCGAGAGCCACTCGTCGCAACCCCGCATCCGTCGCACCGCTTGCCACCGTGGGCCCCCCAAGTTCTCCAGAGGTATTGTGGGTCCCCCAAAGGTCCTTAGGACTACTGTGGGCCCCACCTAGGTGCTTGCTCTTAGAGGATTCGTCGCGTACGACGTCCTCGCACGTCGTAGCCCGTCGTCGCACGTATTAGCTTTGGAATCTGGAATCGTCGCCCGAGTTATTTGCTCTGAAATTTCCAGCGAGGAAACTAATTGGAATCTGGACTTGGAGCGCGATCTTTTATTCCAACCCCCGGCGTCGCTACCCGACGCCGGTGTAGCTTTCGCGTCGTGTTGAGGTAACGTTTTGCACCCCTAGGACCCCCAACCCAATTGCATGTTAACCAAGACTAAAAATCAGTATTTTAAAGTATTTTAAATGTTTTAGCCATCACTAATCAAGATTAATAAAACGGATGTAGGCCGGTGGACTTGTGCACGTAGGAATCGTGACTTTGGACTCGTTGGACGGTGTTTTCTTGACGTGATAGTTACAGGCAAGTGAAACTTGCCAACTCTTGTTTAGGGCCATGTTTTTAGGCCACTTCCTTGCTTTTAGCGTAAAAGAGACTAGTCAGTGAAATGATAGCTGGCTAGACGCCTACTTGATCTAGTTTGACAACGAAACTAGATCCGTCACCTAAATGATCTAGCTTGACAACGAAGCTAGATCCAACCCTTAAACTTGTCATTCATGCATGCTAAACTGTCACGTTTACTTTTCTTACTTGTACGCTTTACTACTTGTCATGCCATGTCATCCATGCATTGATTGTTGCATCGTAGCACACGCTACAATACTTGTCCTCGTACTACTTGTCCGGCTAGGTGCACCCCTACGCCATACTTGTTTACACACTTCCTGGCTCGTGGTCCAGAAGCGAGCATTCCGTGTTCGGGGGTAATGCCCTGGCTCGACACACGTGGAGGGGTAGGGATAAACGTTCGCTTGAGCTTAGGAGTTGGCCCGCACAGCCACTCTAGCCAAAAGACGGAATCTCTGTGCACGAGGTGCTTACTTTTCTTGTATTATACTTGTCTTGTGAATGTCATGCCATGCTCGTACTTTACTTTACTTTACTTTACCTGTTGCACTCATTACTTTAAACTGCCATGTCATTGCATCATGCTAGAACTGCTAGGTTGCTCTTACTTGTACTTTCAGTTTCACTTGCACAAGTCTTCCAGACTTGCTGACATGTGCCCCTTTCTCTTTGGGTGTCACATGTTAGACCCTGAGCCAGAGATAGTTGTAGCGGACGAGGTAGTTGCTGACACTGAGCCTACGTTCGTCGAGGAGTTCGTGTGCACCGGAGACCAGTTTTAGAGACTGTTGGCGTTGCTTTTGCTTTAGGTTGCTGTTAGATGTCGGTGCTTGCACCATTACTTTGTTGTTGTACTTTGTACTTTTGTTGGCCATGCTCGGCCTCTTTTAGACTCTTTTCTTTTAGCCTGGTGGCTTTTTCTGTGATGTTGAGATTTATTGCTATGGATATTCTGAGATGTTTCATTTGTCTCTTTCGTTATTATTATCTTTGTTTTGTTTCGCGTTGCAAGGACCTGCAGTTTTAAAGTGATTGACGCTTATCGGACTTGCAGCTTTGTAGCTTCAAGTCTGAGCGGACCTTCTCACGCTTCGCCTCCACGTTTTTGGGAAGCGGGGCGTGACAGCGGAGGAACCTGATCCCACTAGCCGGGGCCCGCCCCGCCTGGACTCCGGAGAATCCCTCGCCCCTTGGCCAGAACCGCCTATCCTAAGAGCAGCCATAATACGAAAGCGAGAAAGGAATTACCTTTTAACTAGTTTGGAGGAGACAAGGAAGCGAAGGCGACGGGAGACTCCGAGTTGTGGAAAGCCTAGAACAATGGGAAGAGCAAGAGAGAAGTGGAGATCAACGCAGCTGGGGATCTTATATACCGGACACAGGGGCGAATTCGAAGCGCCTGACAAGAACGTGTGGCAGGCCTCGAAGAACCGGCGGCGTTTCGAAATCGGCGCCAAGGGAAGTCCAATCGATCCGCCTCATCATGACCTACATGTATGACCACGCCTCGACTGAAGCGCCACTCGGAACCCCAGGAGGCACAGCGGTTGAACCGAACTAGCCAAGGCCGATCGACCCCACCGATGGTGGCTCACGTACCCCTCGGCTTCTCAACTTAAGACGACCCCGCGAACGGTGGGGATAAGCTTGCAGCTACACGTGGCAGCATCAGAGGACCTACGGCGCTTCGGAGCCCGCGCCTTAAAAGTATCGAACGGACCAACTCATGATGACGACTAATAAATGAGTCGACATCAACTGGCGAGCCTGTCAAAGTCGGCGGAAGTCACATCGGCCGAGCCGAACCGGCCGAAGCCGATCAACCCGACCGATGGGGGCAATTGTTACGCCTATTTGACCGAGACCCGAAAGACACGAGCCCGGAAACCCGACTGCCGGTCAAGAGCCCATCTGTGTGCTCAGGCCCACTCGATAAGGCCCTATAAGGGACCCCCCCGAATGTCGATCCGACCCGGCACCGGTAACACGCTGGTCACTCGCCCACTCCTGCGATAACCGCTCCCCCGGTTCCGTGACCACTAAATGACGGTAATGGGGAGGTGCTGGCATGGCGCGGGGAGCGGCGATGGAGGGGCGGATTGAGGGGGCACGATTGAGGGCGGACGAGCGACGTGGGCCGGGGGCAATCACGCCGGGAGGTCTATAAAGGGGCTAGAGGGACGACAGGACAAAGTACCGCATCTCAGGTATCTAAAACCTAAGGTACTCCATCAACGACCTAGTTCCCCCATTTCATCTCCTTCCTCCCCCGCTCGTGCCGTGAGACACCGTTCCGATCTCCTCACGAGTCGAACCGTCTCCGCCGGGCCTCCTCTTTCAGATCTCTATCTGACTTAGGCATCGGAGGGGATTTGGCCGGAACCAAGGTCCGGCCCCCCTGACGAGCGTTCTCGTCTACGCAGGAGGACAGCTGATCCACGGGCCGAGGCTTCCCCTCCGCCCCTCACCGACCACGCAACCAGCTAGACGATCGAGGCTACCCCTCGTCGTCCGACTGCCGAGGCCGAGCACGTCCGACCGAGGCCGAGCGTCTCAACCCGGGCCAAGGCTTCCCCTCGCCCTACCAACGACCGAGGACCCCGATTCGGCCCAGTTAACACGCTCCACGTTGTCCGCAGCTCCGACTCACGCCTCATCAGCACCGACTCGACACCCCCGAGGGACCCAAGCGGGCCCCTTGACCACGTTGACCGGGTTGTCCACGGTCAACGCATTTGTAGTGAGAAAACACTCTGAAACACTACCTATCATACCTCGATATAGACGAATGTCTACATCCTTACCGCCCGTATCCTTATCAAGATGCGTAGTCGTGCTCATTGGAGTCTTTTTCCAGGAGGCACTCTCCATTCCAAATCGCTTTAGCAACTCCACCGTGTACTTCGTTTGGTGGATGAAGATTGCATCGTCCATTTGGCGAATTTGGAGACCTAAGAAATATTTGAGTTCACCCATGTGGCTCATCTCAAATTGTTCCTTCATAACATTAGAAAACTCTTCGCAAAGAGCAAAGTTAGTAGCACCGAAAATGATATCATCAACATATATTTGAACTAAAATTATATCATTATTCGAATGCTTAACAAAAAGTGTAGAATCGGCTTCTCCCATTTTAAAATTCAAATCCAAAAGAAAATTCTTTAGGCGATCATACCAAGCTCGAGGAGCTTGTCTCAAGCCGTAAAGTGCTTTCTTTAGTTTAAAAACATGATTTGGAAATTTTTCATTAATAAAACCCGGAGGTTGAGAAACGTAAACTTCCTCAACAACATCTCCATTTAAAAATGCACTTTTAACATCCATTTGAAATAATTTAAAATCCTTATGGCATGCAAAAGACAATAATAATCTAATTGATTCTAATCTACCTACCGGAGCGAAGGATTCTTCGAAATCATTACCTTCCTCTTGACGGTAGCCTTGAGCAACTAATCGAGCTTTGTTCCGGACGACGACTTGGTTTTCGTCGGTTTTGTTCTTGAAGATCCACTTTGTCCCTATGACGGTGTGGTTCTTCGATGGCAATGGAACAAGCTCCCAAACTTCATTCCTCTCGAATTGAATGAGTTCCTCCTCCATGGCTAAGATCCAAGCGCTATCTTCGCATGCTTCATTAACATTCTTTGGCTCTATCGAGGAGGCAAAGGCACAATGAGCGAAGTAGTTCACTTGCGATCTCGTCTTGACACTATCATGGATATTGCCAATGACTTGCTCATGAGGATGGTCACGAACGGTATGAAGCCGTTTGGGAATACCTTGGTCACTAGGAACATTCTCAACAACTTCATTAGATGGGTTAGTCTCAATAGAATCAATAGAATCATTAGACTTAGAATTATCAAACGAATCACATAAAACATCCATAGAATCATTATCATTTGAAATTCTAGTTGGAACAAATCCTTCATTAAATGAGACATGAAGCGACTCCTCGATCGTTGAGGTTCGTTTGTTGAATATCCGGTAGGCTTTGCTACGCGAAGAATATCCAACAAAAATTCCCTCATCGGATCTTGGATCGAATTTGTCCAAACTACTATACGTGTTCTTAATAAAACATTTCGAACCAAAAACACGAAAATGTTTAACTTGAGGCAACCTACCAAACAACAATTCATAACAAGTTTGTTTAGTGCCGGGCCTCAAAAGTATTCTATTAAACACATAGCAAGCGGTGTGTACCGCTTCCGCCCAAAATTGATGGCCAAGTTGGCTATCATCAAGCATAGTGCGAGCACACTCCACTAGCGTCCTATTCTTTCTCTCAACTACACCATTTTGAGGAGGTGCACGAGGGAAAGAGAAGGTGTGTGTAATACCAACTTCATCACAAAATGTCTCAAAAGACTCATTCTCAAATTCACCTCCATGATCACTACGAATAGTGACAATGGTGGTTCCTAAGAGATTTTGTACTTTCTTAACAAAAATTGTGAAGTTTTCAAAAGCTTCATTTTTATTACATAATGAAAACACCCATGTAAATCTCGAATAATCATCTACGATGACAAGTCCATATCTTGCATTTCCTAAGGAAGCAACTCTAGTTGGCCCAAATAAGTCTAGATGTAATAGCTCTAGTGGCCGTTTAGTAGAAATGCTTTTCTTAGGTTTAAATGAAGATTTAGGAAGCTTGCCACGTTGACAACAATCACAAAAACTTTTCTTTTCAAAAACGAGCTTCGGAAAACCTTTAATGGAATTTAATTTTGAAAGCTTATAAAGTGTTCCAAAGTTCACATGTCCAAAGCGTCGATGCCATAAGTGTTGTTCACTTGAGTTGGCAACGAGACATTGTTCATAAGACTTAGGAAGATTCAAAATATAAATATCTTTATGACGTGTGCCGGAAAATAATAAATTATTATTATCATTTGAAATATGACATAATCCTTTCGCAAAGCTAACTTTGTCACCTTTGTCACAAAGTTGGCTTATTGAAATAAGATTATGATTTAAGCCATTAACTAGATAAACATCACTAATTAAGGGTTTAGATGGGTTACCCACTTTACCAACACCGACAATGGTTCCGCTCTCGTTGCCTCCAAAGACTACCCGGTTCCCATTAGCAATGGGCACCACTCCGGAAAGCAATTGAGCATCGCCCGTCATGTGTTTTGAACACCTGCTATCGAGTATCCAATTCCCTTTGGAGCTAAATTTAAATTTGTTGCTCCTTTTCTTTTTCTTTTCCTTGAGTACCTAAAGATGGAAAATTTCATATCATGGTACCCAAGGTCATTGGGTCCAAAAGATTAGACCTTTGGAAGCCAAGTCCAATTGGACTTAGACTTTCCCACATAATTTCTACTATGCACAACATCCGAAAAATAAGCATTCATATACGCTTGTTTTTCATCCATGCTTGTGTCCTTTGGGCTCCAAATAGTGAAAATCTTGGGAGCCCTCATCCTATTGGGTGCATGTATGCGACGTTGATTTCTACGTGATGCATGTTGTGGATATGCATAAGGAACATGATGGAATGGTGCACGACGAGAATTATTCATATGATGAGGTGGGTGAGCATATGCATGTGGGAAAACACGTGCGTGAGGGTGTCTCACATGGTGTGCACGTGCCCGAGAATGTGTTGCATAAAAATCATCATATGTGTGAGCCGGTGGAGTAGGACATGTGTTCCTACGTGGCATGGTATTTGTGTACATATAAGCATGCCCCTTCTTTGGAGGTCCACCCAAAGTGGGTTTCTTTCCGAAAGAGGGTGTGGACGAGGTGGAAGCACCATTGGTAGAAGAACTACCAATAGAGTGTTTGCTACCACTCGTAGAGTCACCGGAAGTTGGCCTAACAAAAGTAGTGGCCGATTTGGATGAACATCCCATCGTATACCCCAAGCCAATGTGGTGATTGGCCGGAAGTAAGTCACTTAGGATTTTATCCAAATGGTCCTTACCCTTATTGAATTTATTAATTCGGCCTAATGTGTTCTCATATTTCTCAGTGAGAGAACGCATAGAGGTATCCAAGTTGGATACTTGTGATGTGAGCACATAAACACGAGATTTAAGATTCTCATTCTCAATACTCAAAGTCGAGTTTTGAGAAGTTAAATCCGCTATCTTGTGTTCCTCCGGATCTTCAATGCTAACATGTTCAAGTTTAGATTTGAGATTAACAATCTCATTTCTTAACTCTTCAACAACGGTGTCGTTGTTGGTGATGATAGTCTTAGGCGAGGTTTGAATGCTAGCTAGGTCATCTTTTACTTTAGTATATCTATTTACTAATTTAGTGTATTTAGACCATAATTGAGAGTTAGCATTCCTAAGATCATCCATAGTTACCTCATCGCCTTCGTCGTCACTATCATCGGAAGAGGAGGATCCTTGATCATGCTCCTCTCTTGCCATGAAGCACATGTGCGCTTGCTCCACTTGCTCATCGTCCGACTCTCCGCTTGAGGAATCCTCGGAGTCGGTGAATGTTGCTCCGACAAGTCCCTTTTTGTTCCCTTTCTTGTACTTCTTGGACTTGTCGTACTTTGGCGCCTTCCACTTCTCCTTTTGCTTGTTGAGAGGACACTCTGCTTTCATGTGTCCTGGCTTATTGCACTTGAAACACAAAGGAGAGGAAGAGGCGTTAGAAGAACCAAATTTAGCTTTGTTCTTATAGTTACCTTTTCGGAAGAAACGGTTGAACTTCTTGGCCATGAGTGCCATGGACTCCAAGTCCAACTCGTTTTCCGAGTCTTCATCATCGGTTGATGTGGATGTGGATGGAGCGGCCTTGAAAGCAATAGCCTTCTTCTTTGGCTCGTCTTGCTTTAGGTAGGACTTCAT